>SNQJ01S0013937.1:298307-320154 GCA_010110895.2 Picea sitchensis
AAAAAAAAAAAAAACTTATATAGAGATATTATAAGTAACTTGCATTGCATTATAAAGAGAAAAAAGTTTGAAATGTTTGGAAATATCATTTTATCAAAAGAAAAAAGTTTGAAATGTTTGGAGATAAGAGGTATGAAAGGAAGGCATGAAGACCAACCTTTACTAACCTAACTTTGAACATGTTGGCCACATAATGTGTCGCTAAAAACCTTTCATTTTTTGATTTTTTTTATTAACAATAACAAAAATTGGACATTGTCCCATTAAAAAAATGTTAAATTAAAAAAATAAATATTGATTTTTTTTCCAAACCTTAACTATTTTAACATATCTAAACCAATAATTTTAATATAGAAAAACTTTATTCAAATATATAAAAACAATAATCTTTTATCTTGAAAACAACTAAAAATCCATAACACATTTACATATACATAAAAACTTTACACATACAAATTAAAAACATAAAAAACATACATGAAAAATGAGTTATTTATTAAAAACATATGTTAGTTTTGTTTGGGCGTTCCCTTTACCCGGCTTAGGGGAATGCTAGTATAACTTTCTGTTTTGGTTTAAAAAAAAAACCATTAGTTGCCCAAGTCAATTTATGGACGCTCTTAAAGGCGGCTCACACCCGGTCGTCCTAGAAGGCGCCGGACATTCATGAGCTGTCAAAATTAAAAGGCCTGCTCACAGTCACAGCGCCGGTGCAATACTATTCCGAATAATTGAAAATTCATCCACCCTTTCGTTTTTTATTGGACTGATTTAATACGTTCACAAATTCAAAGGTCATTGCATTTTTTAAAATGAAATATAATTGTTTATAAATAAAGTTGTTTTATTTATTTTTTTAAAAATTGTATATTTATTAAAAATTTAACAATAAAATTGCATATTAAATTTTTTTATAAATAAAATTTGTATTATTAAAATAAAACTACAATTTTTTTAAATTTATTTTATTTTTAAATTTAAATTTATTTATTTATTATTTAATTCATTTTACTTTAATAATTGAAATTTTCATTTCATTTATTCAATATAATACAAAATTGTAGAAATATAATTATTAGGTATTCAAATTTTCATTTCACTTTGTTTAATAATGTAAAAGATTGTAATGAGGAAGCATTAGCACGAGGGATAATCTACAATTATAGAGGAACAATAGTTTACACTTATGAATGGAACCTTGGAACCATGTCCAACAAGAAGGCGGAAGCTTACATCCTTTTACAAGGACTTAAATTGGCCACCTCTCTACAAATCAAAAAGCTAAGAGTGCTACGAGATTATAGTCTAATCATAAAGCATATGAATTCAAACACCACTGCCTTAGATATACACCTCGCATCCATTCTGGCAAGGGTACAACACAATTGTAGCAATTTTGAGGCAGTGGAATGGTTCCACATCGTTCGAGTCCACATCCTTCGAGAGCACAACACAATCGTTAATTGAAAAGTCCAGGTGGCCACAAGGAAAAAAGGGGGGGTGTTATACATTAACAATTGAAGGCATGATCAACCTATACCATAGTCCACATCAAATATCAATAGATCAAGAATCATTACAGCGGATGGCAAAAGGCATGACTTATGACACCCATGTAGCAAGGATAGGGTGGATAAGAAAAGCTCGCCTTTGTTGCACGCTTCATCCAATACTCCCTCCTTCTCATGAATGCATCGCTTTGGTTATCAGGAATCACGATGGGATAATGTCTCAAATGCTCTTGGTTGTCGGTATCGCCACCTTCTAGCTTTTCTTCGGAGCTCTCAAGCACAGTTTAGATGATTTTTGGCACCTTGGCTCAAGCCCTCCTCCTTTGTCATCACCAACCATAGCTCTCTCAACCAATTTTGGAATAAATTTCATATCAGAGGTTGAATTCTTACAAGTCCATCTTTCCTTCTTATAAATCTTAGTTTCAGAATCAGTTGCAGGGCATTGTTTGGGAGATGATCTTTGTGAGTGAACCCCTGGCACCCTCAATCTGCAATTCTTGGCTCTGAGGAAATGGATTTTTGTGAGCTTCATGAAACCCATTGTTCTCTCCAATGACATGAGAATTCACTCGGTGAATTAGTCTCCTTCTTTTGGCCTCATCTTGACACAATGCACAAGAAGGAACACAACTCCAATCTCAAGGTAGAGATCATAATGGGAATGTTGTTGCAGCAAAATAAATAGTTGGATGTATTGAAATAGAGCCACTGAAAAGCAATGAGTACTAGAAACTACGCTCTCAAACCCAAACAATCAACTTTATCAATGCTTCTACAATTGCAAAAGGAATGGTTTTTATGATCATACTATGATGAAGCCCCCCATTGTCAACCACACAGTGCCAATTGAAATTTATCAAGATGGGAGTCAATTGAACAAGATGTGCATTGGATTGCTTCACCAACACTCCAACTTCAACAAACAGAAGATGAATTAGTAGCCTCTAGGGGATCCAACTTCAACAACCAATATTGTTTTACTTGTTATTTA
This sequence comes from Picea sitchensis, assembly GCA_010110895.2. NCBI lineage: Eukaryota > Viridiplantae > Streptophyta > Pinopsida > Pinales > Pinaceae > Picea > Picea sitchensis. The sequence continues at coordinate 300,813 of SNQJ01S0013937.1, forward strand.
TGTTATGTAATTTCAAAGGTTCTAAATAATTAAGTACCGAGATTCGTAGGTATTGTTGTCGCCTTTATACACACTTGGGTAATGTGGAAGAAATATTCAATCCACTCGGTGTGTCCTTGGGGGCAAGTTAGAGTTAAGGTGTTGTCACCTAATCCTCAACTCCTTCGTCTAGGCCAACTCCTAGCAAAGCCAAAGGGGGTAGTCCCTAATAAAATAATCTAAGGCTTAAATTGAAATCTAAGCAACTAGTATTCCAGGAGTTTATTGCATTAACCAATATAAAACAAATATATTCTAAAGCATACACAGATCAATTAATTGTCACAAGATACATAAAATATACTTGCATAAAAGGATACTTGAGACAATATTAGATGTAAGTAAATCAAAATTGTTTCAAAGTAAATGGCTAAAAATAAAGTGCTTGAAGAAAATGGCTTTATAAATGTAGAATTGAGACCAGTTCCTTAAAAGTATCGTGGGAAATGTAGATCACATGTTTTATTAGGATTTATTGATGGTAGGTTAATAAGATAAATTTTATTTTATGAAAAAAATGTGTTTGACTAAACTAAATTTGGCCTCTCAAGAGGTTATCCCTTTAGCTCAAAGATTTGCTGAGAACTTGCCGAAACCTAATGGTTCCACCAACAAGCCCACTAGAGGTGTCGGATGTCCAACACTGAGGGGAACAAACCCGAGGTATTTAGTGAAACTTCGCACACTCCCCCAGGCGGTTCTTAAAGCCAAGAAATAATTATCTTTTGAGATTTCTCTATTAATTTATCACCATTGACCAGCCCAGTGTGTATGAAACTTACTCCCAGAAGATCGAGGCAAGCTCGCAACCGGAAGGGTCAGGAACCGCACTGGCAGCTAAGGGGAGTTGTTTATTTTAAACAGGAAAGTAAAGGACTGAAAGGGAAATGTTTTCTAATTACTAAGTCTTCACTGACCAGCCTCTTGTGAGGAGCTGAGGAGACAATTTATTTCCAACTTTGAATTTGCGTAAAAGGAAATTTAAACTAGCAATTAGTGTTCTACTTTGCAAAAAGGAAAACTAATCTAGCAATTAAAATCTTACTTTCCAAATGAAATCTAATCTATGTAAAGATTTATTTTAAATTTATTGTTTATGTGAGATTGTAATTCTTTGTGATGAATTGAAGATTAGTTTTATCTTATCCTTAGTTGTGAAAATTGAATCTAAGCTAAAATTCCAAAATTGAGACAATCACCAAAAACATCGTTCCCCCTAAGGGGGATGAAGAGTGGGAGCTTGTATCCCCACTGATTTTATTAAAGAAATTACACAACTCTTTATTGGAGTGACTTGTGACCATTGATTAGGGGAGTCACAAGTCTTTACAATGTTTTACAAGTATTTATTGTAGAAAGGGGTGCTCTCGAGGGTCCCAGATGCTCCAAATCTGCCCAAAATGGACATAATTTTCTCTTATCTATTCGAAAACCTGAAAAAAAACAGCAAGAAAGCAAAGATAGAAGATGGCCAAAAACATTTTGGAAGTGTCTTTGGTTATTAGTAGGAAAGCCCCAAAATGACTAAGCAAAACTAGTGTAAATTGTGAAAAATGAACTAAGAAGAGCAAGCTAAAAAGCTTGTCTCCTTAGGGTCTTTGTTTGTTGTTTTAAAAAAAAAATATAAAGGCACTCTAATTTCCAAATATGGAATTAAAATATCTTTGAAAAGGACTACCTTTTAACTTCTAAATGTTTTTTGAAAGAAAAACATGCTAAAAGGAGACTTTTCCTATGCTAGATCTAAGCATTACATGAAACTTGAAAGTACAAACTTAGATCTAGTTCATATTATGCATGTAAACTTAGATATTAAGAATTTAAAATAAAATATAGATCTAAGCACTTGCATGCAACCAAGTAACCAAAAAAAATATAGTTTCTTTTGAGAAAGAGAGAAGGAAGAAACTTGTAGCCTTGAAACCCTTGGGCAATGGAGTCTTTAGATGAGTTAAGGAGGGACTAAGTCTTTATATCCTTGAAGTTGTGAAGAAACAACCAATTTCAATCACCACTCTAAGCTATGGGAACTTGTAAGCTGTAATATCTTGCAAATAAACTTGTTAACAAAAATGGTGTCACCTACAAAAGAAACTTGAGGAGTATGTTAGTTAACTGAAACATGCATACACATCAAAACCTCTAAATATAAATGAACAATAGGATTAACATCAAACTAGATAAATCCTATCATATGGAGTGATAACTCCCTACAAAGGCCAAGATAACAAATACAAAGAAGAAATTGGGCAGGTATTACCTCATAGATTAAGCACAAATGACATCAAGCATCCACACACATGTATAACACACCTTCTTGACCTCCAAAGTATCTTTATTCCAAATGAAAATTATTACAATGGTATACAACCACAAGCAAGGCTCCCCAACTCCAACTAGTTTGCAATGGGAGGCAAGCTTGTATAAATAGCAAAGGGTGAAGATAGGGTAGAGGAGGAGGGCGCACCACTTGGAGAGGGAGGGCACACCACTTGGTAGCTCAACCCATGACAAGTGTGGAGAGTGTGGCTTCCACCTCTCACATCTCCCAACCAAATGAAAAGTGTACTCACACGGGAAGAGGGGAAGGCGCCACCTCTCAAGAGGTAGGTGCACTTCCTCTTGAGGGCGCCACCTACCCAATAGAGGGGCACACCTCTTCTTGGCTTTCTCTCCTAACTTGCTCACACCTCATTCCATCACACCTAACAAGATCTCAAATGTCTTTTATTTCTGCCACATTGCCTTTTGAGGCTTTATTCACTCAAAACATGTCCCAACATATTTCCCAAAAAATAGTCACTTGCTGATTTTTCTTGATTTTTTATGTCTTTTTGGGTTTTTTTGAGTAAAATTGACTTTTAGTGATTACAATCACTAATTTCACTCACCAAAGTGGGTACTTGGTTAATATGGGTGCTCTAGGTCAAAAAATGAGCACCCCCAAGGCATAGGAAGACTCCTAGTACCACTTTTTTAATTAAAAATTCTCGTTTTACAGAAAAATTTTAATTAACTAAAAAAATTAAAAAATCCTAAGGGAGACTTAGCATATTTCCATAAAACTATAGGAGGATGTTTAGCATAGTAATATACATTAGACACTATTCTTAGATCCATGCTAAGGCCTAACCATGAGTATATACTCCAGCTTTGGAGAAATTGGGTGAAAAAACTCAGAAATTATAAATCGCCTTTAGACAACAAAATATAATTAACAAGTAAAAAAAACACTCCAGAGTAACAACTCATGCCTAAGTCGAAGGTGGATAAGACATTTTACAAAGTTCATCATGCAACATCTCTTATTACAATTCCCCGGAGGGTATGGAAAGTGTGAAAAAGGTTGGTCTTATTGACCGGCTGAACTTTGAATTTTGAACATGGGATTGTTCAAACTTTGGCGGCTCGCTGGAAGTCCATCCTAGTGCAACTTGGTAGATAACAGGTATCAAACTAGACCTCTAGAAAAATTATTGTTCTTAAGCTCTCACAATGATATGCAATGAAGTTCGTAGAAAGAACTCGCACCAATGCATTAACTTTATTGCTACATTCTAGCCTAATTCTATTTAAACTCATGTAGATTCACAGGGTTTTGTGTAGTTTACCAGTGAACTTATTGTTGAAAATGCAACTCTTATAGACACCTAAAATAGGTGTAAGACATAACTTGATAGATGTAAAATACATATCGAGAGAGACTTTTATAATGGGAAAATATGTGAAGATATTACATTTATGCTTTTTACTTTATTGGTAGCCAACATTGACCTCACTCTAGGATATAGTGTACTACTTTAGCTAAGGTTACCTATAAATTGGTTTTGTTATTTACTATTGTTGCCTATTATTTCTTAAATTGCAAAAGCACATTTCTTCTCTCCTCTCTTCAATTTTTTAAAGATATTGTTTTATCATAAATGCTAATTTTCTATTTTCTTTTTTAAAGATTAAACATGCGTTATTTCTTAAATTACAAAAGCACATTTCTTCTCTCCTCTCTTCAATTTTTTTTTGAAGATAATGTTTTATCATGAATACTAATTTTCTATTTTCTTTTTTAAGACTAAACATGCAAAATCTATAAGAACTTTTAAAAATAGAATCTCTTAAAAAAAAAAAAAAAGAAGATAATGTTTTATCATAAATTCTAATTTTCTATTTTCTTTTTTAAGACTAAACGTGTAACATCTATAAGAACTTTTAAAAATAGAATCTCTTGATATGATGTGAAAATGTACTGTAAAAAAACTTTTGAGATGAAATGTTATACATCTAATGATTTAGGTGGATATTGGTGGTCACCCACCTATTCTAACTAGTTTGTCTTGTCAGTTTTTAGTTCAACACGTTCTTCTGTATTTATTTGTAATTGAGGGTTCTACACTTTCGGGGTTGTCTGAAGCCCTATACATCTTCCAAGTGGATACTGGTGGCCTCCCACCTAATCCAACTGGCTTATTTTGTATGCTTTCATGTCAGCACATTTTTTTGTACTTCCAGAGCTGTTTTGGGGCCCTAAACAATGCTATTTTGGTGTGTCATAGTCAAAATGTGGACAGAGCCAGAGTTTGATGGCATTATGCGTAGTTCTCGAAAATATGTTTCCAACGGGCTATCACGTGCCTAAAATTGAGATCATATGCAAAAGTTACGACCTCGGGAAATTAATGTACTAACTTACCCAAACGAGGCCCACATGACTTTTGGAGATTCATCTCCTAGGGTTAGCTTTTTGGATGTCTAGGGTTTTGGCATTCATGTTTATCATAAAAAGGCCTTCAGAGCCTCATTGTAATCATCTTCTAGCGAATGAGCATAACCGTCACATCTCTTCTCAGAGATAAATCTGCCACCATTCTAGCGAGTCTTGCACTCTGTATTTTTACAGTCTCTTTACAATTATTTCATTAATAGAAATCAAGTATTGTTATATTTCTCTGTTTCTAGAAATTTTAATGAGTATTTCATTATAATTTCTCTTCTTCATTTCGTTTCGAAAATAATCCAGATCAGTGGTATTACAGCAAGCTGCTCTTGATCGTTTTTCAACGCATGTCCCCGACGAGATCCGAGTACATCCAGTTGGGTCTCGAGCTTCTCTCTCTTGAGTACAATGACTCTCGCATGCCCAAGAAACCCTCGATGGTGGTAGCAAAGAAAAAAGATAGAGCATGAGATTATATTAACTTGTTGCTTGAGCAAGCTCTCACACGATAGAGGAACGAAATGATGGAGAATTTTGCACACATCCTTCAACGTCTGTCGATAGCAACAGACACATCTTCACCAAGTGGCCATTTTGGAGGAACCTCTCCCTTCAGGGTATAAGTTAATTTTGATATTCCCATATTTGAAGGTCAAATAGATGTTGATGCTCTAGAAAAATGGTTAAATCTATTAGAAGGTTATTTCTCTGTTCAAAAAAAAATTGACAGGGAAAAGATCACCTTCGCACTCCTCAAGGCTCACTCCCATGTCAAACATTGGTGGGAGACTTACCAGGAGCAAAGTTCCACAGAGGAACCTGGAATATATGGGGTCGAGCCCACTTGGGATTGTTTTGTGGATGTGGTCAAAGAACAATACTATCATGTTGATAACTATAAATACCGGTACATGAGATGGACTACACTGCGGCAAGAGAAAAGCCAAACAATGTCGGAGTTCACAAATACTTTCCATACCTTGCGTACCAAGTTGGGTATCAAAGACTCTGAGCGACATCTAGTTCTAAAATATCGTGGGGCTCTGCATAGGTACATCCAAACCGAAATGGATTTCTTGAACATCTCATCATTGGGAGTTGCCTATTGATATGCTGTCAAAATCGAGCAGAAATTTAGGCACCAGAACAAATGGGAATTCAGGTCTACAAATCCTCAACAACCAAAGCATGGTAAAGATGTCTTTAACCAACAGCCTCTAGACAACCATTCCAAGACACATGACAAGAAGGGTAAATGAAAGACAAATAATGACACTGGGAAGTGGTGTGACTTCCACAAAATCCCTTGGCACAACACCAACGAATGTCGCTCGAAACAGTCATTGGTGGCCGACGTCAAAGACACAGAGTCAAACCCTGATTCAGAATCCGATCCAGAAAATATTGAAAACAGACAGATCATCGACGCAGACCCCACTGCTACTATCGCAACCACAACAATTCAACTAGAAGAACAAACAAATCCTGAAGAGGGGGAGTGCCTCTTCCATTCACAAATGTGGGTGAAGGAGACCTTGTTGCATTTCATTGTTGATAACAGTAGCCAGAAGAATCTCAACTCAACTAAGGTCGTCAAACAGTTGGGGTTTTCGACAACACCACACCTGCAACCATACAACATCGGGTGGCTTCACCATTGACGAGAACTTTGTGTCAGCCAGCAATGCCATATGTCCTATGGCATCCATCCCTTCAAGGATGAGGTAGTGTGTGATGTTGCCTCTTTTGATGTCTATGATGTTTTTTTGGGCCAACCATATATGTGGAAATGTCATGTTGTCTATGAGTCTAGACCTCGTAGTGTCATTATTACTCTGGGAGGTCAGCTCTATAGGATATCAGAAGTAGTTCTGACTACTGCTCCACCAAAACAGTGCCGCAAGGTAATATTTCATACTGCAAAATTCATCCTCTTCACAGTGTGTTCAAAGGATGCACATAATACCACTACAGCCTCAACACCTTCTATACAACAAAAATAGATTGTGAAAGAGAAAGAAAATATTGTTTCTTCACCTACAATGGTGCCTACACAATGCCCCGTCAAACCTAGAGACAACATGTTGGTGGAACAGATTCAACCCCGCTAGCAACAGGTTTGTGGCAGTCTTCCACGGACCAAGCAACACAACTTGTCCAACAAGGCATGCAACTCACCAAGATTCAGATTCAGAAGATACTTTCCCCTCTTCCCTGGGCACTCAACACAATGGCGACCATTGCTTCATAAGGGGGGAGGATTGATCTAGGTGGATATTGGTGGCCACCCACCTATTCCAATTGGCTCCTCTTGTCAGGTTTTAGTTCAGGACATTATTCTGTACTTATTTGTAATTGTGGGTTCTACACTTCTGGGGATGTCTGAAGCCCTACACATCTTCCAGGTGGATAATGGTGGCATCCCACCTAATCCAACTGGCTTATTTTGTATGTTTTCATGTCAACACATCTTTTTGTACTTCTAGGGCCGTTTTGGGGCCCTAAACAATGTTTTCTTTTTGTCATGCCACAGTCAAACTGTAGAAAAAGTTATATTTTGATGACATAATGCGTAGCTCTCAAAAATACCTTTCCAACGGGCTATCACACGCCTAAAACAAATATCGTATGCAAAAGTTACGACCCCGGGAAGTTAATGTACTAACTTACCCAAACGGGGCTCACATGACTTTTGGCGTTTCATCTCCTAGGGTTAGGTTTTTAGATGTCTATGGTTTTGGCATTCATTTTTATCATAAAAATGCCTTCAGAGCCTCATTGTAGTCATCTTATGGCGAATGAGCGTATCCGTCACATCTCTTCTCGGAGATAAAACTGCCACCATTCTAGCAAGTCTTGCACTCTGTATTTTTACAGTCTCTTTACAATTCTTTCATTAATAGAAATCAAGTATTGTTGTGTTTCTCTGTTTCTAGCAATTTTCATGAGTATTTAATTATAATTTATTTTCTTCATTTCGTTCCGAAAATAATCTGGATCATCTAAAGCCCTAATGTAACTTATAAAAAGATTTTGAGAATCATACATTATGTTTATAAAGGTCATTTGAACTCTTAACTTATATAATTTTAAAACAAATATTCTTATTGATAAGATATTTTTATTATAAAAATTATTACAATTTTGATGAAGAGTTCTTATTGTCATTTATTTTTATTTTTATTGATAAGATAGTGTTTTTTTTTTTGTCTACTTTCTTTCTTTTTCTTAAAAAAATCCATAATTTTATTTATATAAAATAAAATTATATTGTCATATGCTTCAAGGTATTCAAAATTAAAGGTTTTGTAGCCAAATAGAGCAACTCTATATTTCTATCTTATATGTTAGTGAACTATATAAAAAAACATACAGTTGTCCTTTGACTTTAAAGGACATTAAATACAACTTTCAATATCAAGATCTGAAAATTGTCCATTATCATAAATCTGTAAGTTATATCTTAAAAAAAAATGATTGTTCCATGATTTAAAAAGACAGGAAAATACAAAATTATATCTTCAAAAGGCAAATCTGCAATGTTTCCACTGTCAAAAAAATAAAAATATCCATGGCGCTAGAGGGAGATTAACTGTGTGCCCATCTTAAAAGATGGAAATGGTCCAAGCACCACGCTCCAACTCGAATGCCTTTGTTGAAAGGCCATCCACTAACCTATTCATGTCCCTATATATATGAAACAAATAAATGCATGAGAAGGTTGTCATATGTTGTTGTATATAATCAAAAAGTGGTTGTAAAGTAAAAAATTTGAGAGTTGCTTCCTTTCGATTCCATTGGATAACCAATAAAAAATCCCCCAAATTTTATATTTGTGTAATGTCATATTCTTGAGCCAATGGGAAGGTTAACTTGAGAGCCATCATTTCGCAATAGTTATTAGTTTCCTGCCTAATCCAAGCTTTGAAAATTATGTTGTGATTTGAGGAGAGATGCAATATTCCTTCCAAGTCTCCTACTGGAGGATTCCCTTGAGAGGCACCATCAAAATATGCCCAAGGAATATCTGTATTGATGACTTCTTCTTTTCCACTCATTTTTTTTTGGTTTCTCCTCAATATGTGGATATGTATTAGTATATTTAGAGACTAAATTGCACATTTAAGGGGTGGGGTTTCTTGTCCTTCAAAAAGTTTCAAGTTTCTAGCAAGTCATATTTCTCACGCTATATTGAGTGGCAAAGCTTTCATCTTCTTTGTGTCCTTGTTTGTATACCAAAACATGAAGGATTCTTTAATACTTCTTCCTTTTAATGCATTCAATAGCCCTGTCATGGTTCCAAATTATTTCCAGACCTCGTTGGAAAAGGAGCAAGTCAAAAGTAAGTGATTTATAGTTTCCTCTACTTGTTGGCATAGACTACACCATCCTGGACCAAAAAAAAAAAAATCTTTTGTAAATCCTCCTAGGTAGAAGCCTTGTCGTTTAATGCCAAACACATCATGATTTTATTCTTGGAGGGACACCTCAACTTCCATATGATTTTCCACCACCAAACCTTCCTCAAGAAGGGCTCTATATCCTAGTTTGGGAACATAAGTCTCAGAAGGGTTAAGAGACCATAACAGTTGGTCTTCATCTTCCCCTAATTTGGCATTGTTATCTTTCAGGGCATCTGTATATGACTTCCAAACTTCTACAAGATACTCTCCCAATCCAATTTCCTCCTAGGTGAGCTAGGTGAACCTTTTTTATTGCCAATTTGTAGACCTCTCCTAGTTCACAATATGTCTTAGTGAGAAAAACCATGTTCTTCGAAGTTCCGGTGTCACCCGAGCAGGTAGTCTATGCAAACCTTTAGTTACTATCCAAGGATCGATCCCTATATAGACTTTATTCCCTCTACCCACCTTCCATATCAACCAATTACTATTCAACTAGAAATCTGAGGTCACAACTTTCCATATAATTGAGGCATTACACACCTATTTCACAGGGTTCTAACCGAATCCTCTAATGTGGTTGGGTAAAAATACTTAGCTATGATTACCTGGAACCATAATCCTTTCCCTTGGACCAGTCTACATACATTTTTTGTTGCTAGGACATTTGAGAAGAGAAAGAGGATTTTTAACCCCCATCCTCCATTTTCTTTTGGAAACATCGATTTTTCCAGGTTTCCAACACAAGTCCTTTCTTAGATTTTTCTCCTAATCAACTAAATTTGTAGCATAATTTCCTAATTTCCTTCAACACACCTTTCAAGACCCAAACTAATGAAATATGGCTTCCATAATAGCTTTGACAAATAAGAATCATCCCTCTCTTTTTCCAAGAGAAAATTTCTCAAATTTATATATAGTATAAATTCATTTACAAAACAGCTGCCACAACTTAGGAACATGGTCAGCGCACCATCAGAGGGGGACCGTTACATACAAAGACTGCCAAGGTGGACCAACACAAACGAAGAAGATCAGGCGGTCAAACATTCAATTGACCCATCCTACTGCAAATAAGGGACAACCAACATCATTCAAAGATATTAATAGAGGAGATAGGGCTCTCTATCCCTCTATCACAATGGAAGACCGAGAGTATCCCAACCACTTCATTTAAGGCCCTCTTCGAGAGGGCGTCCGCCTCTCTATTGTGAGATCTGGAGATGTGGTGGAAGTTGATGTCGATAAAAGTTTTGGACAGCTCAAGCGTTTTTTCCTTCCAGCTATCATTGTGGACAATTTGAAGCATGGATTTTTGTGATATCCAGTCTATAATTACTCTCGAGTCACCAAGGATGTGTAAGTGATTGATAGACCAACAGGAAGCTAGAAAGAGGGAGGCCCATAAACCCAAGAGCTCAGCTTTATTGTTAGTACCCACTCCGCAGTTAAAGAACCACTTGGTAATCCTTGACGGATGATTTTTGAAAAAACCACCAGCCCCACAACAAATCCCATTTGACTGAGCAACGCCATCGAAACAAACAAGAGTGTATCCTTCCGTCAACTTAAAATCATAGGCTTTGTGAGGGAGGGACTTTACCGTCGACGGATTCCAATGGAAGGAGGCCAAAACTCTGTGTAACACAGCATGCAAGGAAGGAGGACAATTTTCAAAAATGGCTCGGTTCCGTTTTGTACAAATTTGCCAGCAAACGTGGACTGGAAAACACTTCGGCGCAGATTGTTGTGTCAACCACCGTGAGAAGCTATTCGATATGGAGGTTCCGCTCCAAGAAAAGTGCAGAGAAAAATGCTTGAGCAAAAGAGACCAAACCGCCTTTGTGAAAGCACAGTGAACCAGGAGGTGGTGGATGTCCTCTGGCGCTCTGCTACAAAGTAGACAGATCCCAGGCCCCTCCCAGCCTCTCTGTCGTAGCACATCCCAAGTGAGAGTTTTCTCTTTTCCAACAAGCCAGATAAATAATTTGAGTTTTAGAGGGACCTCCCAATGCCACAAATGAAAAAACCACGAAAGATCCACGCTGAAATTCAACTGATTGAGGAGGGCGGCATAAAGATTCTTGACCGAGATGATGCCCGTGGCATCCCGACCAGCCCACAGTAATGAATCCTGGTTTGTTGAAAGAGAGACATCGGTGCTTTTAAGGGCCGTGATGTAAAGGTCCCATTCGGTGGCACTCGGATCGCTTAAGAGCAGATCGCCACTGCCCAGCCATCGGTCGAGGAGAGGGCGGCTGTCAGACGGGGCTCTTATCTGTGCAAGATGTGTAAAATTCAGAGCCAAGAGCTGCGACCTCAGCATGGAAGAGAGGAGCAACTGATCCCCCAACCCAAGAATCTTGTCCCTTCCAATGCAAATCTCTGTACCCGCGCCAGGCTTCCACACGAGCCAGTGGAGAATCATCGGAATGGAAGCGACCAGGCCCTTCCAGAAAGGAGAAGCCTTCTTCAGCTGGAAAGAAGGCTTACGGAGACAATTGATAAGCGACAGGGAGCCCAAGTATTTATCAACAATGATACGGTGCCAAATACTGTCGTGAGTGAAAGCCCTCCAGAACGAATTCGCAAGGAGGGTTGTGTTGAAGGTAGACATGTTCATGAGACCCCAGCCCCCTAACCTTCGAGGTTTTGACAGAGCAGCCCAGCTACACAGATGAAAACGAAATTTGTCAGCTTGGTTATTCCACAGAAAGTTGAAAGTGAGCCTCCATAAAAGAATGATAATCTTGTTTGGAATCCACTCCAGGGACATCCAGAAGACAGCAAGGCCTTCCAGAACCGACTTTACCAGGGTGAAACGACCACCCAAGGACAACCATTTGTTGCACCAAAATCCAATTCTTCTTTCAAAAAGTGCCACTAGCCATCTCCAATCATCAGGAGAGGAGGCTCCCAACTTCAGCTGGAAACCAAGATACCTGAAGCCTTTACTCAGGTTTAAAAAGGTGAAGGGGATGGAGTCCTTAAGGAGGAGGAGTTCGGCCTCCGATAGACCCCAGTAGTGGACGGAGGATTTTGAGAAATTGATGGATAAACCTAAAATTGAGCAGAAAAGCTGAAGCACCTCTTGGATTACCAACCACTCCGCTAAATCAGCTTTCGTCAAGAGAAGAACATCATCGACAAACAAGAGATGAACCATCTTAATGAATTTTGAAACCTTTATGCCAGAAATGAGGTGCTCGGTGAAGCTTTTTGCGAGGAGAAGGCTAAGGCCTTCCATTATCAGAATAAAGAGGTAGGGGGAGAGTGGGCATCCTTGGCGGAGCCCCCTCTCACTTTTGAAGAAGTTGGTAGCCTCTCCATTGATCAACACTGCGAAGTTTGCACTGGTGACACAGGACAGGATCCAATTGATGAACTTTTCACCAAACCCCACTGCGTGAAGAATTAATCTCAAAAACTCCCAATCAATACAATTGAAAGATTTTTTGAGGTCGAGTTTCAAAACCAGAGCCTTTATATTTTTCTGCTTGATGCTGTGGATGCATTCATGGGCAGCTCCAATATCATCTTGGATTCTTCTGCCCCTCAAGAAACGCAATTGCTCCGCTGAAAGACTCCTTTCAAGAAAAGGCTTGATCCAATTAGAGATAACCTTGGAAATTACCTTATAAATGAGGTTGCAGAGGGAGATCGGACGGTAGTCACTGAAGGAGAGCGGGTTGTTCTCTTTCAGTATCAAGACAAGGAAGGTGGAATTTAGACTTCCCACAATCTTACCTTTGATACGGGAGTCTTCCACCATCTGGAGGAGATCCAATCCTACGAGGTCAAAGAAGAAACAGAAGAATTATGTCGACCAGCCATCAGGCCCGGGACTCCTCTCTGTTTTGAAGTGTAACAGAATATGTTTAAGCTCGGAAAGAGAGACAGGTTTGTAGAGGTCGACGACCTCATCAACAGAGACGAAATGAGGGAAAATGTTGGTCGTAGACACCATCCCCTGGAGGTTGTGGTTATTGGTGTCTTTGTACAAATGACTAAAATACGATACGACCTCATCCTTTAAAGCTTTCTGTCCACTAAGTAACTCATCTCCGTTGCTTTTAATCGACCAAATATACTTCTTGTTCCTATTGAAACTGGCAACTTTATGGAAGAATTTGGAGTTTGAGTCTCCTCTTTTTAACCATGTAGCACGGTTGCGCAATCTCCAGCTATTTTCCTCTGATCGAAGAAAGGAGGCTCTGTTGGTTTCAAGCAGCTTCAGAGTGGCTGACTCCTCCACGGTCAAGGCGACATTTGTCAATTTGAGAATGAGATGAGAAATCTCAGACTCCAGCTTAATTAAACTGGACTTTTGCATAGCTTTTAAATTATGGAACCAAGCCCTAGACTGAGATTTGAGGACTTTTAGTTTCCAAACGAGGCGCCGTTGAGGACTAGCTTCTGCTAGGAAACAAGGATCCGTCCAGACCGAGTGAACTAAATCAGAATAAGCATCAGACGAAAGCCAATCGTGATTGAACTTAAAAGGAGGTGAAAGGTGTAGCGCTAGAAGCCTCAGTTGTAGGAGGATTGGCGCATGGTCAGACACAAAAGGGAACTCCACCCATGAGGTTGGAAATCCAGACGAAGACAAGAAGCCTTCAGCAACAAGGAAACGATCCAGTCGTCTGGCTATCGCAGTTGGTCCAGACCGACCATTTCGCCAAGTAGGAACCAGTCGGGTCGGCAGAACATCGATCAGATTGTTTGAAGTGAAGAGCTCTCTGAAGAAGGCTTCGGTAGGACCCGAAAAGAAGGATCCACCCCAGTTTTCATCTACCGATAAAATTAAGTTAAGATCGCCACCGATAATGAGATTTGGAAAGGAGAGAAGGCCAATATTTTCCAGATTTGACCAGAACCTCTGTTTGTCAGCGCAGGGCCCATAGATATTTAGTAACGCCACCTCATGCTTTGAAGCTAAGAAGCAACCTAACATCAGGATGCCCCCGCTCAAAAGGTAGGGTCTTAGGTTATAAAGACTGGGGTCCCATGCCACCAGCAAACCACCAGAAGATCCAATGGAGTTAACTGCTGCCGAGACCCACGAAGGACGAAATAGATGCACAAAATCTCTGGCTTTATGGTCAGCTGAGAGGGTTTCTTGAAGAAAGATGACATCGGGCTTCGAATGCTCCAACAATCTTCGGAAGGAAGCAGCCTTGAGGGTGCCTCCAATCCCCCGTATATTTAAGGAGAGCACGATCATTACTTGGATCGTGCCAAGGCCTTCATTTCTCTAAGGGCCTTACCGTCCTGCGTGGGAAGAACAGATGCAGTTTGCTGTGAGCTCAATAGCTCCTTTTTCTTCCTGGAACTTCTTGTCTGGAGAGGGGAGAGTTCTGTGCCAATGCCTCGCGACCAAGCAAAGGCTTTGACATCCTTTTCCGAATGTTTTGAGGAGGAAGTGCCAGCCTCTGTATCAGAAATAAAAAGTTCTTTACCTCGATACACAGGTAACTGAGTAGTGTTATCCGGAAGAAAGGTAGAGGAAGTCGAGGAGTTTAGCGCTTCCAAGAGATTTACATCATCTTCCTCGGTCTGTCTATAACCTGGAAGCACCGATAGGGAAGGATCCGGATCCGAAGAGAATAAAGGAGGGCTTGGGGGTATGGCCGAAAGTGAAGAAGGAAGCGGAGGCGAGAGGTGGGCAGAGGTTGGGATCTCTGCAGTGACAACAGTAGTCGAGAGGGGGCCCTGAGGTGTGGGGAGAGAGGAGGCGGGGGTAAGGGGCAACACAACCTCTGGGGGGGTTGTCTTTGCTAAGGAGGAGGAAGTGAGCCAAGAGTAACTATTAATAGCTTCCTTCTCAGTCGATGTAAGAGAATAAAAGAGGGTAGGACATAGCTGATTTAGTTTAGACAGCTGAGAGTCCTCAAATCCAGGTAAGGGAAGAGAGGGAGTATCAAAGGGCACGTCCAAGTATGCAAGAGAAGGATCTGCAGCTGTGTAGTCGGGTGGGTTAAGGTGAAGGTCTGCTTCTTCAGAGGAGTCGATTGAGGACTTACCAGGGCAGGATCGACGGAGATGACCAGTTTCCCGGCAGAGGTTGCAACGAAAAGGGAGCCCGAGATAGTCCAGCTTATGTAGAAGCTTTCGACCTCTCCATTCGATCTCCAGAGTTTCTGGCAGTCCGACTGTAATGTCCATCTCAACTAACACTCTGCCCATTTTCCTCAAAGAGATGTTGAGAGACTATGTCAAGTGCTATGAACTTGCCTAAGGAGTTACCTAAAGCTTTCAAGGCTCCTTCATTCCAGAGGTGAAGTGGAAGGCCCGGGAGGAGCACCCAAAGATGTCTGAGTTGGAAGAAATCAGTGTCCGGATTGAAAGCCAGTCTCCAGCGCTTGAGCATGAGGCTACTACCACCGTAGGCCCACAAAGTAGACAGTAAAAGAGAAGCGTCTTCTGGTGACTTGCAGTGAAAACAAAGCCAACCTTTCTTGAGATAGTGTACTTCCGACGAATAACCTAAGAGAGGTAGCCACGCTAACTTGATCCAGTCCTCCAGCGGTTGAGGACTCAAGATTTTGTATGAGACCCTGCCAACCAGAGCGCAGGTGGACATCTTGCAAAGTTCCTCCAATCCCACACCGTCGCCCAGCACCAAGCGTGAAGATCTTCTCTTAGATTTCCACACCTTTCGACTGTGAGAAGCTTTGTGACATGGGGGAGGGGCTTTGGGAGCTGGGAAGGATCTGTCAGGGACATGAGGATCGATTTTCAGTGCAAAGGTCTGTTCCACAAGGGACACGGCGGGAATAGTATGAAAATTTGAACGGGAAGGCTTGGAGGGAAAAAACTACAGGTTAGATTTGAGAGCATCCACTTTATCAAAAAGGCCCGCCTATTGCCAGAAAAGTTCATCAGAAGGCTCCATCATAGGAGATGTCAGTGAGTCCATGGTAAAGGTCCGGGCGACCCACCGTTGGTCCACTAGAAGAAGACAAAACAACGATAAAGATGTAAGTGGGCCAGAGGGGCGAAAGTGAGAGGTTGTGGGAGGAATCAGTTACAGGTCAGTGGAGGCAGAGCCAATCAGGGGCTGGAGGATCCTGTTGGTCAGAAGCTGGACGAGAAGACAAAAAGCAAGTCAGGGAGGACTGTGACCACACCGAAGGACTCTATGAACTGAGAATCCGGAAGCGACCAACGCAGTGAAGTAAAAAGAAACAGTGCTAACGAGGAAAGAGCCAGTAAGTGTCTCCTAGGGAAAACAAGAGCTCAGGAGAAACCGGATAGAAGGGCTCTTGGTTTGCCTGGATCGCCTGGTTCACCTCCCATCACTCATTGGATTGAACAATGGTCATCCGTCTCCAAGTTCGTGGTTGCTTTCACTTTAACAACCAACCATGGTTCACCTCCCATCACTCATTGGATTGAACAATGGTCATCCCTCTCTTGATAGCCCGTGATTGCACCAATGATTTATCTTCCTTTTTACTTTAACAACCAACCATTGCGAATGTACTTTCTTTCCATGTCATGTTATTTTTATATCTTTTTATTACATCTTTGATGAGAATTTATTTGTCTATCGATCATTCTCATTCTGAGTGTGAAAATAATACTTTGTTTCTATCTAGTATTTTTATATTTTTTTAATTACAACTTTGATTAAAAATTATTTGTTCAATTATGTGAAGTCACACTTTTGTCGAGGTCCATTGTTTCACATTTATTTACATGTCTTGCAATGTGGTAGGAATGCTGAACTTGTTTAATATATGGACGAACCCATGATAAATGCCTTCCAGAATTGAGCATCAGAATCGGCCACTGGAACATTAGTTAGGCCAACATTTACCTCATGAGAAATATGGCGAGGGAAAACGATATATCTTTGCGGCTTTGAGAGGTAGATGGGCTAGACTATACCGCTAGACAAAATAAAATATATAAATTTAAAATTATCATATCAATTTATATAAAGTTTTAAATTATTATTATATAAAGTTTTAAAAATATAAAAGAGAGGACTTCGTATTCAAATGTTTTTTTTGGAATCTTCATAGACTTAAACCTCTTTACCTTTATTATTATAATCACATTCATCAAAATTTTAAAATTTAAGATATAAATATTTAATTTTTAATTAAATGTTAATTTTTAGATATTTAATAAAATCACTTGACATTTACGATATACATGTGTTTCATTAAACTAAAAGATATATATTTGTTTCATTAAACTAAAACTTTAAAATTTAAGGTATAAATTTAAAATTATCATATCGATTTAGATAAAGTTTTAAAAATATAAAAGAGAGGACTTCTTATTCAATTTTTTTTTGGGAATCGTCCTAGACTTAAACCTCTTTACCTTTATTATTAGTTCTTGCCGGAAGGCCAGGGCAGGGACTATAGCGATGAGTTCATCGTTGACTTTATATTAGTTTAGGGTTGACTTTAATTTTTTTGCAGAAATTCTAATGTTTAACTTTAGAAAGTTTGTATTCATATATTTTAAAATAAAAAATATGTATATTTGTTACAATCTTATTGGCTAATAGGTTTGAAGTGTTATTGCCAGCGTCACTTCTTCCAATGCTTTAATTAACATTTCTTCCAACTGTCATCCTTAACTCAATTACTCACTGTATTTTTCCATGCTATCTAAACTAATCAACAGTTTCCACGTTTCCAAAATCACATGGCTTGATTGTCATCAAGCTGATACGAATCTGCATGAGGTACAAGTTATGGGCTGGAGGGTTTCTTGTAATTTGTGATCTGAAGGCAGTTTCCTGCCTTCACCCATATGCTATTGCACAATATCCAGCTCTCTCTCGCCTGGGTGAAGTTTTTTAACTCTCATTTGATGTGGTCCCCACGAACTGAACTGAAATGAAAACCGAAGCATTTACATTTGGGTTATAGAGGCAGAAAAGTGTAGAAGAAGCACCATGTCCCTAGCTGTAATGGCGTCGCAGGTGGCATCTGGAATAGGAATGATAGCTGGAGCATGGATGTTCAAATCCCTCATGGAGGAAGCAGATAACAATAAGAGTATGATGGGAGGAGGGGTCGTGCCCATGCCCAGATGCCTTTTCGTTTTGGAACGTAGAGTACAATCAGTCTGATAAGGAAACACAAGTCTTGGGAGGAACTCCTACATCAGTAAGCCGAGCATAAGCGTGTTCTTGTTGTATTCAATATTTGCTTTCTCATCTGCCGAAACAGTCTGGAGTACCAAATTCCAGTAGCTATAAAATCAACATTTTGCTAGGGTAACCCATAATTGGATCTGCTAGACACCCCGTGCAATATGAAATATAAACTGTTATTTTTATGATTTTGTTATTGGTACTTCTGGGTGTAGGAACAATACCATTGTGAGATGGAGAACAAGTGTATTGTTTCCAGGCCAGCTGCAGCAGCAAAGGGTAAGTGGATATCTTGAAAACTTGTAATGTTTATAATTGGTAGACTAGATTATATTTCTTGGTTTGTTTTCTAAGATATATGCGTGGAAAATGACAGGCCCTGCAATGGCGACACCCAACCAAAAGGCACTGCAAGCCAACAACAATAATAGGAAATCCTTAGGAGACATTAGCAATCTGGTGGGAGCTCTGAATGCCAAATGCAATATCAACAAAGATGTCGTGATGGAGGATGTTGTTTGATGTTATTTATTATCTTGTAGGTCGTATATAGTAAATCAATCTTTTGCGACTAGTCTTGTTTTTCTGCTGCGGGGTTTTTGTTTTTGCCATTTTGTTGTTCTATTTGGTGCCCTCTGTCTCCAATGTCAATTCCTAAACTCTTGGACTGACTACTGTTTTAGGAGGTCCGGAGTAAACTTGGTTGTCAATGCCAACAAGGGAACCAAGGGATCCAATCCTGGCACTCAGGTAAGTTTAATCAGAGTCAATTAAGCAAGCTAAAAGATTGTTTTCTAGTAGAACTCTTCAACGGGGTATAGGGTTTTTAAAACAATCTCTCGGGGAATTAAATTAGCAACCAGGTAAAACCTCTATGTTAATCCATCTGATTTTTTCGTTCTTCCTGCATAGTATTCTGTTTTTTTGGGCATGTTTAATTTGTTGCTTTTTGTTTTCATTCCACGGACCTCATTATGTTCTCTATTTTCTATGAGCCCAAGCAGGGAATCTCATTCTTCATTTTTTCCATTTTGATTCCAGCAATCCCAAGCAAATGGTGTTGTTGTG
>SNQJ01S0013937.1:323989-361256 GCA_010110895.2 Picea sitchensis
CTGATGTATTGATCAAATTGACTTCCAAAATTGCTCTGGAAAATTGAGACTTCTTTGTGGTTTAAATATCTTTTCTTCATTGTATTTCCTAATAATCCTCTCCTGTACTGCTAAGAAATCAAATTTATTATCACAATGGTTCAAATGGAAAATCTATCATTCTACTTGCTTGAACTGTGTTTGCTTCATTACAAAATGATCAAATATAGTGCTTCAATGCTCGCTGTTGCTGCTGTCTACACTGCTCAATGCACTTTGAAGAAGGATCCACATTGGAGTAACACACTTACTCTTCACATAGGCTACTCTAAAGCAGACCTCAAGTAAGTCTTCTAGTTCTTAAGGCATCATGGTTTTAGTGAGTTTATCCTTTTAAAGGTTACTTACTCCTAAACATCATAGGCATTTTCATGAATTACGCAATCTGTAGATTATATAGCCAAAAGATAGTTCACTGGCTACAGCGAAAACATTGTGTATTGATCAACTATTTGTCGGCACTAATCTACTCACATCCTGTCTGAATTGTATCTAATTCTAGATATGGAAAAGATTGACTACTGTGCACATCAAACTGTCTGTGGTGTGTGCACATTTAGTTAACTTTGTACATTGTTAAGGGATGACATTTGATTGATGCACAAAATAATGATTTTCTAATCTTGTCCCTCATTAATTGTAATCATTCATAGAAACCTGAATTGTTTCCATTAATCTATCAACCGTATCAAGATTTTAACTACAAATTTATAAATAGTCTTACCGGACTCTTTATGAATAGTCTTACCAGACTCTTTATGAATAGTCTTATGCATTGTCGTCTTTTCAGTGATAATATCAATGGAGCTTTTGTATCTTGCTCCTGCCAGTGCAAAGATATTTTTTCCTCCTTACAATGCACAAAGTCTTTTTGTTTTAAAGGTCTTTTGTGGTATTGGTATTGGTATTTTATTTTTTGTTACGAAATATTTTCCCTGAGATTTGGATTCTGAATTGAATCATCGTATTTTCCTTGAGATTTGGATTCTGAATTGAATCATCGTCTTTGCCCAGAAATTTGGATTCTGAATTTAATCAATGATGAGTCACCTGTAGAAAGGAAATTCAACATTCTAATGCCTTGGAAATTTTTTCAAGAAGGTTTCCTTTAAGGCTCGTCTAACAAATCTTCAAAGTTTGCTCTTCTGATATTTTTGTAACAAAAAGGCTAAAGCGATTAGAGACAAAGATTCCAAAGGATATAAGAGATTTGTCTTGAATGCAACCCAGCAAGCCATTAATACCACATAGTTATGTAAATTGTTTTGCTCAGGCGCATTACTTACTCAACTGTACTCAACTGTTGATAATAGTGAGTATTTCCCAACTAATTCGGCAGGGACTGCATTTCCATAAAATGATCCAAGAGATATTAGGGTTTGTGTGTCAATAATAAATAAAGCTTTCCTCCTTCGTTCCAAAATACATCACATTTTTACCTTTACTAATATTTTGGATGTTCGTGAATAATATTTGCCAAAGTTTCTAGAGTCATATTTACCGCAAAATAATGTCAAAAACTGCAAAATGATGTCAAAAACAACTTTGGTTTTATAACTATTGTTTTATTATACCTGCATAACGGCAAGTATATGCTGCCATGCAGCCTTGTTAAATTCCAATATTCAGTCAGCATCCATACTTACTCTAGTCTTATCCCTTCACATTTGAAAGTACCCTTCACATTAATTTATAATAAGTATACCAGTCATCTTAAATAGACAATCTATTTTAATTATCTACTTTTATTTCAACATGAATGATACGGGTCAAAGCATTAAATGGAAAAAATAAAAAAAACTTCCATCATTGTCATTTTTATTTAATGTTATTCAATTTTAGTGAATGTATGTTTGATTCTTAGCGTATTTTATTTGGGTTTTGGTATATGTGATAATTCTTTTGTCATTAGGGTTTGGTATATACGAAAGCCAAATAGATTCTAATAAAATGATCCAAGAGATATTAGGGTTTGTGTGTCAATAATAAATAAAGTTTTCCTCCTCCGTTCCAAAATACATCACATTTTTACCTTTACTAATATTTTGGATGTTCGTGAATAATATTTGCCAAAGTTTCTAGAGTTTGGATCCAATGATTCTTTTGTATATACGAAATCCAAATAGATTCTAATAAAATGATCCAAGAGATATTAGGGTTTGTGTGTCAATAATAAATAAAGCTTTCCTCCTCTGTTCCAAAATACATCACATTTTTACCTTTACTAATATTTTGGATGTTCGTGAATAATATTTGTCAAAGTTTCTAGAGTCATATTTACTGCAAAATAATGTCAAAAACAACTTTGGTTTTATAACTATTGTTTTATTATACCTGCATAACGGCAAGTATATGTTGCCATGCAGCCTTGTTAAATTCCAATATTCAGTCAGCATCCATACTTACTCTAGCCTTATCCCTTCACATTTGAAAGTACCCTTCACATTAATTTATAATAAGTATACCAGTCATCTTAAATAGACAATCTATTTTAATTATCTACTTTTATTTCAACATGAATGATACAGGTCAAAGCATTAAATGGAAAAAATAAAAAAAACTTCCATCATTGTCATTTTTATTTAATGTTATTCAATTTTAGTGAATGTATGTTTGATTCTTAGCGTATTTTATTTGGGTTTTGGTATATGTGATAATTCTTATAGTTGTATATTTCATGAACGATATTATTCAAATGAATATTTTTTTTATTTGCATAATATCTTGTGCAGCTTGTAAATATTTTTTATTAATTTTATTTTTTTCAAATTCCACAAAACGAAGAACAAATTAGATAACTTTATAACACATTTATGGAAGAGAAATGCAACACATAATGTTGATTAGGGATCCACATTCTCACCTTGACTTGGAAAGTCCACACAACCCATTGTCCCTTGGTATCTTTTCAATCATCAAAGTTTGTTTATTTATGATGTCAGTCATAGTAGATTTGACTCATAGCATAAAGAAAAGTTGATAATCTACTCGTTATTCTTGGAAACACAACATGCACAAGTCTACAACAGATAGAATACCATGAGGGATATCGTTCAACTTGAATTTTCATGTGACCTAGAACCCATATGATATTTCTCCGACTCATCTCAAGAGTGGCATTGAATCGATCCACAACTAACCTAGAAAGCCAAACATGACCAAGGTGTTATCGGATTAATCGGTAAATGCGGACATAAAAAAATCTCCCTAGATCCCACTAGAAACTAGAACAAAACATAACAGAATGCACATTTCGCCTTAAACTTCATCATCATACAAGCTAGTTTAATGAGTTACAAGAGACATACATTTTAAACGATTCTTGTCCTCTCTAGTTTCATCTTTGTAGCTCCTTCCTTGAGTTTGCAGAATAGTAAGCCTGTCTAAGAACCACAAACCAACAAAGAGGGAAAACAAAGATACATGTATTCTAATGAAGTCTATGTATATGATCAAGGAATTATACAATAGAAGACAAGATGCTTATATAGGGAAGAAATGCATTACTGTATTAAGTGAATAGAAAGTTGAGAATACAACCCATGCCTTGATGTTGCAAGGTCCCCTT
The DNA here is from genome assembly GCA_010110895.2 of Picea sitchensis. NCBI lineage: Eukaryota > Viridiplantae > Streptophyta > Pinopsida > Pinales > Pinaceae > Picea > Picea sitchensis. The sequence continues at coordinate 327,597 of SNQJ01S0013937.1, forward strand.
TCGATGGTTGTTTCCTCCAACACACACACCTTTTCTCCAATGCCTTGAATGAAGAATATCCACAAACTGACTTGAAGAACTAAAGCAAAGCTCTCAAGCATAATCTGAAGTAGAACTCTCCATACAATTATGAGCCTATTCAACCTTAGCCTTTTCCATGAGATATCCCTCTTTATATAGGGTGAAAGAGAGATGGATGAGGAGAGTAGGATGATCCCACCAAATCAGATAAGCGAGTAAGATCCAAACCGATTGGAGGCCACCTCATCTTCTAGAATATCCCCTTCTAGAACATTCGTATAATTTGACTTTTCCCAAGATTTAAGCATCGTCGCACCCTATGAGTATAACAACATGTGATGTCATCACAATCCATGTATAGTGTAGGATGCGACAATCGAGCATCGTCGCACCCCATGCATATAGCAGGGTGCGGCGACCTTCCTTCATATGGTTTTTGGCAGAGGAAAGCAAATCACTTTTCCCATGGAGAAAGTCTCTTTTAATATTTTTAGGGAACATGAACACATTTTTTCAAGTGATCATTGAGGTGACAAAAATAATGTGTAACACAAGGGCAGTTTCCTACAAAAGAGAACAGAGTGTCTCCATTCTAAGAAAAATGAATTTTCAAAGAAACATATACAACCACATATTCTTCTCCTCTTAAGTCCTTAGAAAGTTCTTAAAACTCATATCATCAACCCTTCTAGCCCTTTAAAGACATCTTAAAGCTCATATAATATCATTATAACCAACTTCATATGGCATTGATGAAAAAGTCTCCACTTAATTGAAGATGGTTCATCAAGGTTTCAATTGAAGTCATTTTTCCCGCACCAATTTCATAAGATCTTATGGAAAATTTCTTCTTGGAAACTAAACTATCTTCCACAAACCCACACATCCTAAAAATGTCACCAAACATCTTTGTTTTCCTTGGGTTCTAATCAAAATTGGCCAATGCTTATCAGTTGTTGAATAATGGTAGCAATAGTTGCAAGAAGCATACTCCAATCTATGATCTGATTGATCCTACTTTTAGAAATGTTTTCTTCTTCATATGCTTCCTTCAGACCAACGTTATGCTTCATGCTATCCATTGTTGTTTCGTTCACCTTGGTACCATTGATCTTAGTAGGCCCTTGGGAATTTCCATTGACTGGGAGTCCCTTGTATGCAATGGGTTTGGGCTTAACATCAACATGCTTAGGAGAGCTCACTGACATTGTGTGATTCCCTAATGAAGTCATTGATGAGATCTTGCTCTGTGTGTTGTAGTGAGAGCTTGAAGAAAACATTAACATTGTTGCGGCGATGACTTCCATACTGAACATTTCATAGATCACAATATATAAACAAACTATTACAAATATGTGTGTAGCAAACATGGAAATGTTGAAAGTCCACTAGAAGAGGCAACGACCTACAATTTACAGGTTCAAATGTCTTTTGTTCAAACGTCGAGTAGCGGACATGCTCGTGACAAGTGTAGTATGTGTAGAAGAATTTTAGACTGTTATTTTAGAATTTTTTACACATCGCATTTAGCGTATTGTAACAATGAAATGATTTCAAATTTTTTAAGAATGAAAAGAATTCAAATTTATGGCATAACATTAAATTTTGATCATATTAAACAGGTTCATATTGAACCAATTTTAGTTTTGTTATCTTTGTTGATGGGTAATTGAATTTTCTTTATGACTGACCAATTCCATGTTGCTTAGAAGTTGTAATCTTGTTGTAAGACTATTTGCTTACCTTCCATGTTGCTTAAGAAGTTGTAATCTTGTTGTAATCGTAAGTTGAAGTGCGCACATGAGTTGGGGCAGGTAACAAATCTTAAAGAGTTGTACATTAATAATTGTTTCGAGTTAGAAGAGTTGTCGTAGAATGGGATTTTCCTTGTTTATTTTTTGTAAAAAAAAACTTTAAACAAAAAATACATGTTTCAAAATATTATTCTATTAAGATCCTTCACAATTTCAATTTTGCAATTCGTTTAATGTGTTTTAACATTCAATTTCATTGTAAATTGTAGGGATATCAAATTTGGCATATGGATGTAGAGTCACTAAGAAGACTATATGCAACTAGATTTTACACTAAAATGTTGATATTTTTTTGATACAGTGCTCTAGTCTAATTTCATTTAGAATTGTGTTTTGTGTGTTTTGCACTTGAACTTTAACAAGTGGTTCAATTTAACTTTGACAAATTGTTGTGCTAGGCACTACATGTTGGTTGTGGAGCCAGATCATATTCATGATTCAGAGGTTTCTTTCAGCCATTCTTGGATCCCATTTCCTGACGGGGGGGTGTGGGGGGGCTTTCCCCCCAACTATTGTCGTCGGGGGGTTCCTTGGGAAAAATTTCCTTATAAAATATTGTAATTTCGTAGTCAATATGGACCGTTCATTATAAGGTCGCAGATCTGATGGTAGAAGTTATGTTATGGTTTTTTGCCCTAAAAGGAAACCCTCTTTTCCTGAGGGGATTGTATTGTGGCTATGCATGTGTGTGAATATTGTATTCTGGGAGAGGAGATTGTGAGAGAAAGAAGAGGAAGTTACAATGATTGAGATGTAGGTTGTATCCCTTCATTTACTGGATAATAATAAAAAGGAAGGACCTAGAAATTTCTCTGGTGGATGTAGCCCACACTGGGTGAACCATGTATATATGTGTCTCTTTTTTATTGTGTATCTTCTGTGTTTTATTTCTGCATTTGTTTTATTTTATTGCTCCACGATATTTTTTTTATAACACTACAACCCTCCATTTTCTTGTAAACAATTTGCAAAATCCTTCTAGAAAATGGAGCCCCTTGTATTTCCTGACTTTTAATACACTGCAACTTGCATCTTTGCAATAGATTATTCCCTTTGTTATAAACACACTCCTCAATCTTCATTATTAGTCAAGTTGCTATCTTTCAAGTTGGAGCACTTATTAAAATGTTCAAGTTAAATTTCCTGGTTTTCGAGAAAGTTAATAGGAACTCTCCTGATGTACATTGGAGGAGTTAACTTAAACTCCTATGATGTACATCGGAGGAGTTACTTCCAACTTCGTCGATAGAAAATGAACAACCTCACAACCTGACCCTTCGACAAGTTTTCATCAAAAAAATTGTTTCCAACTCCTTCGATGTATCAGAGGAGTTCGTACTAACTCCTCTGATACATCGGAGGAGTTCTTATCATCCCTTTTGATGAACTGTGACATACTTAGTGGAAAGTCTTCCAATATACATCAGAGGACTTCCCACGAAGCCCTCCGATGTATATTGACAAACTTCGCATCAACTTTACCGATTTTAAAATCCTCACCCACCGCATTTATTGCAAAGACTCGTCGAAGCTTATATATATAGGCACTTGAGCTCCCTCGACTTGTATTGTTTCGTTGATTTATTTAGGAAGGAGAATAGATTTTGAGTGGAGACAAGTTGAGCCCGAAGTCCCTCTCCCTCAACCAACCTACTCGACATGTGTCACTAAACCACCAAGTAAGACCCAGCTCCACCCTACATCCATCATTTCACTGATTAGAGCATTATAGGGCTAGGGTTCCATTTTTTCTATTTATTTTCTGCCCTAAAACCCTGGTGCTCCCCAAGACCGCTGTGAAAAATTTATTCACCTCTTCCCCCACTATAACCTTATTATTTTTCTTCAACAAACCATCAGTATTACCACGAATCCTACTAATTCGAGCCTTTCACTCGTGCTTCGCCACAATCCTGAATTCACATGACCCTGACATTAGACCAAGTTGCTCGATATCGATACATTGGCACAAAGAAAGCATGGCCTCGACCTTAATCGAGGGATTTCCACAGACTCGGATCTCTTTAAATCCCTGCTTGGAATCCCCCAATTATATAAAGTCGAACTTCTCACAGCTAGAGTTCTTGATTTCAGGCATAGGTTAGACCTTGCACCAAGACTTAGTGCGAAAATGATTCAACTTCCATTGCTTTTGAGGAACATCATACCAATTCCTCTGCCTCCATCGGAAGCTTCCCCGCAAACTCTCCCAACAGATATCGACGGAGTTTACATAAACTCCCTTGATTTTCCCTCTAACCTTTCAAAACATTTCTAGCCAACTCTTCTAATATATCGAAGGAGTTTGTATTAACTCCTCTGATGTATTGGAGGATTTTAAGTTAAATTCACGAATTTTCTTGATCCATCACCTTCATTGATGATCTTCTCATCAACTGTCCTGATGTGCACTCAAGCGTATCAAGATCTTTCATATTAACTCCTCCGATGCACTAAGAGACCCATCAATGCTCATCCCATTAACTCTTCTGAAATCCATTCGAGGACTTCACACTAACGCCTATCACACCCTTTCACAGTAACTCTTCCAATGATCTTTGATGAACTTGTTACCAACTTCTCCTATAGCTTTCAAATAATTTGACACTAACTCTTTCAATAGTCATTAGAACAATTCGTAAGAACTACTCCGATTTTGGCTTTTGATCATATTTTGACTCATTTTATTCTCTAACTTCCACTAGATTTCTCACCATGCCTGCTATCATTCTATCATCTTTAGATGACGATCTTCCACCCAGTGTCAGCTCAAGCAAATCCTCTAGTATTTGAAGATACTTAGATAGATTAAATTTTATGTCAATTATGATTTTGTCTCAATATTGATCTCATCTAATTTTATAGTTTCAAATATGTCTCCGATAAAGAAAACCACTAGGAAAGTGCCAACCACCGAGGCATATGGAAGTGGCCAACATATTGAGGATTACCTTGACACCCCCAGGGCCATGTATGATGACATTGTTGGGCTCCTAGAGAAATAAGGGGATGCACTCATATGGGGAGACATGTACTAGATGTTCAAAAAGTAGCACTTCTCCACTAATGTCGAAGACCAAGATGAATTAAGGATCTTCAAGAACATTAGAAGATATGGGATATTCAGAGTGGAAGCCCGCACTGATGTGTTCCCTTGTGCTAATTCCATCACTTGGATCCTAAAGAACATATATTTGAGGAACATATATGTATATAACTCCATAAAGGAACCCACAATGTTGTTTTGGCCCGAATACTTTGCAAAATGCTATCACCTCGAGAAGGGGACCAAGAAGTTGGCCAATGAACTTCTCGATGAGTTTGAATACACTTCCAAAGAGATATTCCTGAGATGGTACAAAGAAGACAAGAAATTAAAACATAGACCCAAGGGAGGGTACCTTAGGACTGCACTAAGGAGGCCTTATCAGAACATGGTAGCCATGTTATGCAGGCTATACATGGAGATAGATGCCTCCCAGTTCTCCCTGTCGTACATGCCACTAATTTATTGTTGTGCATATGAAATTGTCATTCAACTGGGATGACATTATGTTGACCAACCCAACAAATTCCATAGTTGTAGTTGTAGAAGCTCAGCCGAGAAATTTCCCAATTTTCCACATGTCTTCCTACCTCTTGGACATCATGTGCATCACCCACCAATATCCATCAAACAAATCCATTCACATATATTGCAAAGTGCTATGGGATCAAAAATATAGGACGAAATATCAAAATATCTGTGAACACTTTTTGGCCCCTCTGTACGAATTTATATATTGCACACCAGCCCCATGTATGATCGACAAAGCGATAACTATTATAAATAGGATCGGGGTTTGGTACCTTATGGAGAATGGTACTTATATCAGGGTGTGCAACGCCACAAAAACTCCCCATCTCCTTCCTCGGTTTGTACCAGAAAAACTGGTACTCCAAGAGGTGGCATATCAAACAATCATCCATGGAGTAGGAGGAATGTTATACCGAGGTAGGAAGGCAATATGGCCACCTGTAATAACCCTATGTTGAACCCCATTGTAAATATAAATGTAATTGTACATATAGGCTAGTGAGCCAGGATACTTTGGGGCCAGAGTGCCTTTATATGTATGTATTTTGGAGGCCATAGTGCCTTTAAATGTATGTATTTTGGAGGCCAGAGTGCCTGTATGGTTATTAGGATGGTGAGCAAGAAGTTTAAAGGCCAGCGAGCCTATTTTTATAAAATGTGATCACACTCATTTTTTAATGAAAACACATCATTGTTTCATACCAACCATGTAAAATACTATGGGGGGGATAAACTCCACTAGAATGGGAAGGGGGGGGATAAAAGTATGGAGAAAAGGGGATAAGCTAAGGGGATTAAGCCTAAAGGAATATTTTATTAATATTCCTAAAAATATAAAGTATGGATATTTTATATATCCTAAGTCCCTATGTTGAGGAAAGTATCACTTTGTGAGGGAATCCATGTGTGGGCCCATGCAATTCCCAACATGACAAGTGACAAGTTGGGAACATGCACATAAGTTTAGGGAGATTTAGTTCATTTGGCGATCATTCTATCATCATTCTCACTTCACCACATTGTTTTCCTCCATACTTTCACGCTGCCATTACTATACTTGTACATGTATCAGAGAAATCTTGGAATTGGACTGAAGAGACGGGTTGTCAGGCCCGTAGGATATTGAAGAAGCAGGTTGTCAAGCCCGTGAGCATTCTCTCGAGGTGAGAGAACTGCTAGGAATTGATTTCCCAAGGTACCAATTTGCAACTACAGGGATCTGAGACTTCCTGCCTGGCTTGTTGTTGAAGCCTTGAAAGGACGTGGGGCAGCCAAAGGACTGTTGAGCAGAGAAGGGGCACACTTCCCGGGGTGGGACAGGCATGTGGGGAATGAGGCATTGTAGGTTGTTAGTTTGAGTTGGTACCTGAGTCTGAGTTTTTAGGCTATCTGAGAGACCTTAGCATGGTTAGCATTTCCTTTTCTCAGGTGGAGTTTGAGCCCCATCTCGAGGGTGACCCACCGCTGAAAGTTATGAGTAGAACGGTTTAAGGTTGGGAAGAACATGGAAGGTATGCACGCAATAGGTGTTCTTTTTACTAAAGATAAGTGTCTATTGTGTGTTAATTTATGTGTTGTGTTAATATTTATGCATTTATTCTCATGGTTTTTTCCTATACATGATATATCTATATACTTGTTGTTATTCTACATTAATTTGTGCATTTGCATAACACTATCAGTTAAATAAATAGGATCAAAATTCAAAACATTTTGTGTGGAATTTCCCAACAGGGGTCTGGGGATGCTACAATGTGGTATCAAAGCCCATTTTTCAACACTGAGCCTGGATGGGCCAATTAACAGAGCACATAAGTAAAATTTATTGAGTACGCAGACAAACTGTTGACGGAATTCCGAAAGAGACGTCTGAAATTTGTTCGATAAAATTATTGCAGTGAAATTAAAGGAATTCCACGAGTAATTTGGAAGAATGGAGCCCATAAATTGAATATAAGTTAATTCAATCTCTAATTGGGAGTATTTGGGCCTGTAGATGGCCGAAATTTGAAGTTACAGAGTGTCCATGGCACCAATGACAAAATGGAGGCGAAATTGGGCAAAAGCCCCAATTTTTGCAGAGAAATTTAGGATGAATTTGATGTGAAAGAAGTGAATTTGAAGAGTAGGGGGTTGAATTCGTATGTGAAGGCCCTATTTTGGCCGTATCGAGCTTAATTACAAGCTCTAATGGCAGCCACAGAAACAATTGCAAAATTGGGCATATTTGGAAATTTTGAACCTAAGCAAATATTGGAAAAAAAATTGGGAATTTTTCTGTACACTGACGTTGGCATGACGTGGGGGGCACATTTCAGCTGACATGGAAAACATGTGACATGTACTATACACGGTGGCAAGTGTATTCGGTATGTGGCAGTGGTGGTAGTTGACGTGAAGTTGGAGTGGCAGAGCTTGCCTGCCTGACGAAACCATGAGTCGAACCCTCAAAACATTATTGCGGGGGGGTCCGGTGTGGTTAAGATAACCCTAGGTGGGTGGTCGAAATGCATGGATGTGCACCATGTCACCAGGTTCGAAACCATGTTTAGGTTTTGTGTCCCCTCCCCCCCTCTGTTAACGGACGAGGGGCCCACAATGCGATGGTGACCATTGATCACTATCAATGCCCCACAATCCTTCGTTGTCCGATTACAAGGGCACAGAAATTTGTGCGCACATGGAGAATGGGTGCGGGATGGGGCTCTCCCATCCATGTGACCCAATATAAGGGTGCTACGTGGTATCCAAGGGCCTATGGGGGCCGCAAATTAACATGTATGTGTCACTGAAGGAGATAAGAGCTAAGGAAGAAGAAGGTATAAGTTGATGAGGTAGGGGCAAGGAGGCCAGAGGCTGACAAGGCACCACCCATGATGCTAGGTGGACTTGGGATGCCTCATGAGAAACCCATCCAACAAAATTTCACCATAAATTACAGAAAACAATGAAAAATTACTGGATACTTAAAATGATTTTTTAGTGTTCAACTTGCAGGCCATTTTCAGAGGCCTTAATGACGTTTTTGAGAAGTCAAATTCAAAATTGTTTTCCTTTTAGGTCACATAGTTTCTTCATCCCAATTATTAGAGGTCAAAGATATATTTCTAACAGTGTAAACCATTCGTCAAACAAAGTTCCTATGAGATATTTACAACCCAAACAATGGAGGGGAAATTTTAAAACCCGGTTAACTTTCGAGGGCCATAACTTCTTACTCTGAAATCTGATTGAGGCACAAGAGCAGTCTATGGAAATATATTGAGCCATAGGTGATAGTAATAGAGCTGAATTAAAATTATGGGTACATTATAAATGTATAGGATGGAATGGAGGTTTCCTATAACAGTCAGGGCCAAAAATATGAATTGGCCTGAAACTTCAGCAGGTTGTATCTAGCAGCCCGAAACCCAGGTAGAGGTGAAACTTGGAGAGATTTTCCAAAATATAATGATGAAAGAACCCAGTTGGGATCCTGCCAAAATTCTAAATGAGCAGGTACAAATATGCATAAATACAGTTCAAAATTGCACTTGGTTCAGGTGTGAACATAAGGAATTCATGGGTATTGGTCAAATGATCATAGCATTCTACTCATAACTTAGAATTGAGAAAGTTGGAAAGGTCTTGGACAGAGGAGTCCAAATTTTCACCTAGAAAATCAAATTGAACTGCTAAATTCACAAGGAATCAAAAGAAAGGATTTTGATATTCTCATAGAGCAGAGGTGTGCCTAGTGTTTATAGTTTTCATAATTATTTAGTCTAACAAATATTGTTGCTTGCACATTTTGTAGAGTTAACAAAAATTAGATCATAATAGGATAAACATAGAATTTAGAAGCGTGGAAGGCCTATAAGATGCACATAGGGCTTACAACCATGAAGATGAGATCGGAGGGATGTATGTTAGAATGGGTAATGAAGGTACAAATTCAAATGGAAATAGAGAAGGAAAGGAAGAAAGCATGAACTGGGTAGAGACCATCAAAATTTTGAAAAAGGATGTCCAAAGTTATAAAGTTGATAATGAGAGGCTTATGAAATCCAAGGAGAAACAAGAAGGCTTCAACATCAGGTTGATGCAGAGCTTAGACAGAATAGAGAACAAGATGGATAAGGATATTGAGTCAAGCAAATCAAGGAGTCATAGGTCTCATGTGGAGAGGAGAATAACAAGAAGTGTTGGAAGGCATCACCATCACCCTCTAAGGCATTCATCTAGGAGGGCGCATAGTATTTCAAGTCCATCTCCTATTAGAAACCATAAGAGGAGGTCTGGGGTGGATGAGCTACAAGGAGAAATGAATAAAATCAAGCCTCCTACATTTGACATTGAACACAAGAAGGATGAGGATGTAGAGACTTGGATGTTGAGCATGAAAAAGTATTTTCAGTTGCATAATTACTCTTCACAGGCATAAGGAAGAATTTCCATTTACCAACTCAAAGGAAAAACATCAATGTGGTGGGACCAGTTTGTTCAAGTGCAACACATTGATGAGAAGAAGGTTACTTGAAGGGAATTCAAAAGGCATTTTCACTAGAAGTACTTAACCAAAAGTTACTATGATAAGAAAATGAAGGAGTTCTTTGAACTCAAACTTGGGAGTATGAAAATAGATGAGTATGAAAGGAGATTCTTAGAATTGTTGAAGTATGTTTCTTTCATTTATAGGTGATAAGATATAGTATGATGATCCACTGGGATAAGATAAAGATTATAGGGGGCTAAACTCCACCAGAATGGGAAAGGAGGGGGATAAGAGTCTAGGGAAAAGGGGCTAAGCTAAGGGGCTTAAGCCCAAAGGAATATTTTATTAATACTCCTAAAAATATAAAGTATAAAGTATGAATATTTTATATATCCTAAGTCCCTATGTTGAGGAACGTATCACCTTATGAGGGAATCCATGTGTGGACCCATGCAATTCCCAACATGACAAGTGTCAAGTTAGGAACATGCACATAATTTTATGGATATTTAGTTCATTTGGCGATCATTCCATCATCATTCTAACCTCACCACATCATTGTCATCCATACTTTCATGCTGCAATTATCGTACTTGTACCTATACCATGCAAATCTTGGAACTGGACTGAAGAAGCGGGTGGTCAGGCCTGTAGGATATTGAAGAAGAGGGTTTTCACGCCCATGAGGATTCTCTCCAGGTGAGAAAACTACTGGGAATTGATTTCCCAAGGTGCCAAGGTGTAGCTACAGGGATTTGAGACTTTTTGTCCAGCCTGTTGTTGAAGCCCCAGAAGGAAGTGGGGTAGCCGAAGGACTGTTGAGTAGAGAAGGGGCACAATTGTTCGGGTGGGACAGGCATGTGGGGAATGAGGGACTGTAGGCTATAAGTTTTAATTGGTATCTAAGCCCAAGTTTTTAGGTTGTCTGAGAGACCTTATCCTAGTTAGGATTTATTTTTCCTAGGTGGAGTTTGAGTCCCAACTCGAGGGTGACCCACTATTGAAAGTTATGAGCAATGTGGTCTAAGGTTGGGAGGAATGTGGAAGGTCTTCACATAGTTGGTGTTCTTTTTACTAAAGATAAGTGTATAATGTGTGTTAAATTATGTGTTGTGTTAATATTTATGCATTTATTCTCATGGGTTTTTCCTGTACATGCTATATCTATATACTTGTTGTTATTCTACATTAATTTGTTCATTTTCATAGCACTGTCAGTTAAATAAATGGTATCAGAATTTAAAAATTTTGTGTGGCATTTCCCAGGAGGGGTTTGGGGATGATACACCACCACTCCAACTATATTTTTGTCTCTAGTCATTTCAGAACACCAAGCAAGCACAAGAAGAAGTAAACACCTTTTTCTCGTACCATTTTGGAGAGGAGAGGTTCAGGAGACACGACCCAAAGGGAGTCATAAAATATCATTTCAATAAGGTAGGCTTGCCTTGGGAATACACAACAAATGTCTAGGAGGAAGGGGAGGTACATAATGATGCAAGAAATTATTATGAAGTCACATTCAAGAGATGAGGAAATCCGTTAGGAAGGATTGCAAATGAGGATAAAGCATGAGAAGAAGCCAGAAAGAAAGTCAAGGAGGAGGCAGCAGGAAGGACATCTCTCATTTTTACTTCTGCACATTCAAGATCAATAGAGGAAGAAGAGACACTGGTGGATAAAAAGATGAGAAAGAAAGAGAAGGTTCACAAGAAAAATAACGATGCCACTGAGAAAAAGAGTAAAATCGTTGAAGAAGCCAAAGCTAAAGCAAAAGCCACAACAAAGGAAGTTGCCCAGAAAGAATTCGAGCAAAAGGCAGTAGAAACAACAATGAAAGAAGCAATAGAGAAGAAATCTAAGGAAGTGATAGATAAAGTGGCAGAAGAAGAGAAGAGAAAGAAATATGAAGAGGCTAGGAACAATGAGACAATCCCAATGGACACTGATATCCATTAAATATCAACAACCAGTGTCAACGAACTTAGTTTGGGACTAGGTACTCCATTCATGCCAGATGATGTACCCAATCCGAGGAAGTTCGTATATTACAAAGCATCAAGAAGAATTGTGCAGGAACAAGAGAAGAAAGTTCTGGTAATAGGGGGAAACCTGATATCATTCATTACACATATCACCATCACGGAACATGTCAACAAAGATCCAATAGCCATAGCCTTAGTTGGATATTCTTTTTAGAATAACACAGAGGAGAACGTCTGAAATCTTTGCCGAAGGAATTTGTAACATGAAGCAAGGATAAGGGATCTTGAGGAAAGGCTTCAACATGTAAAGATATATGAGGGTAGCCTCCATAGTTTCAAGGAAAGCACAGAAAAGGTCATGATCGAGCTCAAAGAAGACCTTATAGACATGTACGCTCACCTACACATGTTCCAGGACTTAGCTACCATTATCATAAACCATCATAGCATTGTGCAAGCCAAGCTAACACAATTCAATATTATCCGGGAGGGAATGAATGACATAGACACATGGATCGCAGAGAACCCGAATGCACTGACAAATCTATATCACCCCTCATCCAGGGAAAGAAATACTGACATTTGTGCACTATACCGTAGTCAAGAACTGGGACAGAAGGAAGAAATAGAAATGACAATCTCAATAGCAATCTGCTCGCGCATTCACAAAGTAGTGCAAGAACTACTCAAGTTATGTCAACTGCCCCAGTTAGAGGAGATCAGAAGGAATCTTATAATGGAGGAATTAGTTGATAAGTTACATGACACCACAAGTCATAGATGATAAATCATTGAGGTAACCATTATAGTAAAAACGGACCTCATAGAACAACATCTCATTAAACCGACAAAGGTCCATATTATGGTTCAAGAATTCATGCCTACATTAGCAAAAGATATGCAGACCCTTGACGATAACATGGAAATGCACACGACCACCGTAGAAGAGATTGCATACATAAGACTAATCTCATTACATGATCAACTATAAATATGGGTAGCATACCTCCAGGACAAGAATAGATAAAAGGACAAAATAGAAAATTCAAAATTTCTATTACCTGCTCCCTATTTTATCTTTTTTGAACTACTCCCAATTTTGTCTTATCTTTGTACACTTGTCATCAAGAAAAAGGGACATGAACAGTTTTGTAACAACCTCTTTAAGGGAATACAAAGAGTCACGATACAGTTAGAAAAGAGAGTATAAATAGGAGAAGAGACCCATTTAGTAAGGGGATCTTCGAGCATTGTATAAACTCAAGAATTAATTCAAGGACATATATTGTGTTGATTAATATTAAGAAGTCCTCAGGGTCAGTTTTTCAAAGAGAGAAGAACTTGTTTGTGTGGTTGATTTTGTTGTGAACTTCTTCAAGTAGAATGTATGTTGATCACATGGACTGTAAGAACAATCTTTGTGATAGACTAATCTGATGCACACAATGTTATGTTACAATATTTTTATTCTTTCTTATATTTTTAAGTCCTGAGCTCATGAGTTGTTAATGTGTGCAGAAACATAATTTAGAATTTTTTGGTTATATGTATGTATGCTCATGTTTCTAACTCTGCACCTTCATTTCAGCTATCTGTGTGGGGTTTCTGGCAGAGTTTAATTTCATTTATATCTCATTTGGTTATTGTAGTTTGCTCCTAGCTAGGATAGGATAGGATAGATTAGTAATAGATTAGATTTATTTTTATACATAATCTTCATCTACATTTTTGCATTGCATAACCATCAATTTTTCACCCTCATAACCAACAATGGTAGCCGAGCCAAATTCCTGATGAGTCACCTAAACCAAATAGTGTATAGTCTAAATGGGACTGTGCACCGGGGAGTACCCCTTACTGTTGTAGGGCGAATTTTGCCTCGTCAACACAAATCTACATATAGAATAGGATTTTGTACAAGTTTTTCCTACTTGCATTTCTTAATGTAACTCAAAATTCAACTATCGAACTCTTTCAATTAAAAAATATTGTTTATTTGGCACTTAGCTCTAAGAGTTTGAATTACTTGACAACATTTGTGTTGATAACTATAATGTGTTTCAGATTTAGCTAAAAGAATTTGAATCACTTGATGACATATGTGTTGTTAATTTAAAGACAATGATTTGATAAATATTTGAATATCAAAATCTCTTCTAAAAATTTGAGGATTAGAGGTTCATGGTTGGTTAATGGTTGCAAATAATCTACAACCATTAACCAACCAACTTTCCTGTCTAAATAACAATGACGAAGATTGTTCACTTTGATTGTTTTTTTTTTGTTTGTTAATTTGTGCGGAACCTGTTGGCTACGCGATTAACCTGTGGATTGAGAAACCGCGACTCGGGGGCATCTAAGCCATCAAAATCACCCGGGGATCGCACCCGGCTTGAGCCACACCAACCCTTAACATGGTTGGATTTTTTGTCCCTGCAGGTTTCGAACCGGTGACATTAACATCACGGAGTGGCTTAACAACACACTCTGTCACCGACTGTCCTACACCTCGGGGACTGTTCACTTTGATTGTTATTTCTTATCCACAACCTGTATTTCTGAGGACATATGTGATTAATATTGGAGTGATTACTCTCAAGTTCTTGTTAATTTGTTTATAGAAATTAATTGTCATGCTTAAGTTCTTCATCTCGACCATATTATTAGTCATCTTGTTATTTTTCTTCTCTATGATAATTTGGGTTATGTCATCTTGTTCTTTTTATTCTCTATCATAATTTGTGTTATTCCATTCTTGTTATGTGTCTTTGTATTCCTTCTTGTGGAATGTTTGTTATGTGTTTTCTTCTAGTTATATGGTGTAATTAAGATGCATTTACCTTTGGGCATATGGCATGAAAATGAATTCTTCATGCAAGATAAATCAAATTTATATATAACTTATTCAATAGATATGAATTCCCTCAAAAAATTAACTATATATAGATCTAAATTGCAGCCATATACAAATATATGATTTACTATAAATTAGCCAAGAATATTGCATATCTAATCACATAAAGATTAAACTAGACTTTTGTCTTTGAACTATATAGAACTATTATCTTAAAACATTCTTGGGAGGCAGGTATAAGCAACTTTGTTTCTATTTCCACTTGTTAAATAAAGCAACTTTCAACCAAGGTTTTTTTTTCCTCAAAGTGTGTGCTTACCCCAAAAACCCTTGTTTTTGCCTACATAAAAAATTCAACACGACTGCACCCAAAAACAAGTGAAATTTCGAAAAAATAATTTATGAATCTCAATAATAATGGGATTAGATCTCGGTTATCTTACACAAAAAAATGCAAGTTTTTTCTCTTTTTCTAATTATCTAAGCATGCATAAAGCATAGATAAAAGAGCATACGCAGAAAATAAAACACTTTATGCTCTTTTATGATTTGTTGAGATCACATAGAGTGCACAACAAAGGATATACACATACTAGAAATAGTAGCAAACCGGGAATAAAAACAAAAAACCAAAATAATAACTGTGTAAAAAAATCTAAAAGGGCGTATTCAAACTTTATATCTCTGGATCTAACAAAAATGGTCATATCTTGAGAAAATTGAAACATTTTCGACCGAAATGAAAGACATTTAAGAGTGAAAGCAATGCTCCATATGCAATGGAACAATCCTCTCAACCCATAAATGCACAGAAATAGAAGAACCTAGAAATGAAACAACACAGGTTCAAGATCTCGATCTACAATGGGAGCGAGATCTCTATCTACAATGAGAATGGGTCTTCAAACACAATCTGATACCTTGTTCAACCAAACATGGTTTTCCCAAACAAGACAAACAACTTAAGCAATTTTTCACACAACTATATCAAAGATCATAACACCAATGTTTTTTCATGGTTAAAACCCTTTAAGAGGGAAATAATCCACGGCCCCAGCCAACATGGCCACCTGAGGAAATATATTAACGCAAAAGAAAAATATTTTACAAGATATTTTCTCACAATAAATCATCGAAAAATGGCCCTCCATTCTCTTTAAATAAAGGTCATGGACCAATTGGTTGTTAAGCCATGGATCAATATAGTCGTTGAGATCAAGGAGAATATGAGTCGTCAAATCACTCTATGTCTAGAACATATCATGATCGTTAGAATACATAACTACAAATGCATACTAATGCATAGTAAAGAAACACAATTTTACCTAAAGACACATTATGCCGAGTTGATCATAACTAACTCTTAAGTGTCTAATTATCCTAACACATTCTATTTATAATCAATTCAGAGTGAGGTAAGAAGGAATCCCCAAAACAACCTTTAGAACACATGAAAGTCATTATGAGTTTTTGGTCATGAGGTCTCAATGTATTTTATTATAGGTCTACCCAAGTCCAAAGAAAATAATGTCAGCATGGTAGTGGTGGATTGACTCATAAAGTATGCCCATTTTTACTCTCTTTCTCATCTGTTTAAAGCAAGTATAGTAGCTACAACATTCATGGAAACAATTCATACGATACATAGAATTCCCAAGATTATTGTAAGTGATAGAGATCCAATTTTCATTGGTAATTTTTGAACTAAATTATTTTCTTGATTGGGTACTCAATTGGCTAAAAACTCCTCTTACAATCCTCAATCTGATGGGAAAACTAAGATTATGAATAAACATATATAAGGGTGTCTTCATTGCTTTGTATCTAATAAGAAGACACAATGGGTCAAGTGGTCACCCTTGGCATAATAGTGGTACAAAACATCCTTCCATGCTTCATCAAAAATATTCCCATTTATGGCTATTTATAGCTATTATTCTCCATCCATCACATCGCCCTTGAGAAGGAAAGTGAAGGTTCAAGAAATGGAGGAAAACATGGTGTACCAATAACAGGTTCTCCAACTACTAAAGGACAACTTGGATATAACAAAAAATAGGATGAAACAACAAGCATAACAAAATAATATTGAAAGGGAATTTGAAGTGGGAGATTGGGAATTGTTTAGGCTACAACCATACAAATAGATGTCCCTCAAGAAACAAAAGAAGGACCATAAATTATCACCCAATTGCTATGGTCCATGTTACCCCCCATGCCTAGGGGTAACTGGAGGAGATCATGTCTCAAGGACCACAATGGAGAACATGATATACATCGTGATGATTATGATCAACATGTCCACAGATGGCAGCCCAACAACCCCCCTTATTTTCCTCTAAGCACAGATCAACTAAGGCTCATCACGTTCAAGCAACCCAGAGTCTGGGAGATGGTAAGCTATTGTCACCATGAGGTATTTTATTCCTTATTTCATGCAAAGTGTTGTTCTTCATTTTTCAAGCATGTGGATGAGGATCTTTGGTTGAAGTTGGATAATGGATCATTGGTTTAGGAAATTGTGTCAGTTTCCTTGTTTCACCTTGGTGTTCAGCTTATATGCCCTAGTCTCATGATGTCACCGCCCAAGGAAAAGGGGTAATAATGGGGGGGGATCCCAAGGATAATGTTCCTCTCTTGACCATACTTAACACCTTCCATCTTGAAGCCCTTCACATATCCTAAACTTCGGCCATGGACCATTCTCTCATGAGAAGAGGGGCTGAAGGCCTAGAGGTTGTTTAGCAGCTTCTATAAAAGAATAAGAAAATGATGCTAGAAAATTAAGTGAACATAGCAAAGCAGGACCACCAAAATCTAGTCCAACTTGAGATCTACCCTTTCACTACTCGCCCCGGTCCCAAAAATGTAATGCTATAGATTGAAACCCTATATAAAGGGGACCCACAAATTTGAAAATATAAATGAAAGCATGGACTAGAAAAAGGAAAAAAAAAGGGTTTGGAAAAAGGTGGCATGAAAATAGGGTAAATAAAGAGAAAGTGCACCCTCCACAAAGGCACTCATACAGATGGATTGACACCATAAGCCATGAAGTAAGCCCTAAACCATATCATTTTCACACTTACTCTTTATGGGTTTTTACTTTCCCTTGTCACTCTTGGGACCTATCCCTCTACCTGGTTTATTTTATTTCCTATCTAGGTGGCACACCTAATAGGGTTGGATGAAGGTCCTCCCATACTTAAACTTGGTAACTCACATGCAGTTCTGGGCTGGTGTGATGCTTGAACGGGATATTGAGGTGAATTATCTTACATGGATTATATATTAGGTTTCAACTTACTTTGCATGTTTTAAGGAGTACTAATGTTTCTTATGAACTTTGGATAACCATGTTTTATACTTTGGCTTGATTTGGATGACCCTGACATGGTTCTTGAGGGACGTCCTGGACTTGTACCCAGGATATTGTGCATTTATTTCAGGACTTTTTCATGTGTGATGGAGATTCGTGTGTCATCCAATGACTCACCACCCTTAGACAATGTCTGTCACATTCTTAAAACCTTGGATGATGGAAAGATGGGCTTGGTTTGAGTAGTTCTGGTCATTATGCCACAAACATGGGCTGGAAGCCCACAAGCTAGGCAGAGTACCCCAAGGATTTTGTGCACAGAGGATAGAGAAAATTGCAGTATCAAGTGTTTTGACATCACTTGAAGACATGATTGCAACCCTCTTAGCCCTGGACGTGGCCTTTGGAGGCCCTTGACGTCACCCTCTAGCCTTTGACGTCATCTTCTTGGCTAGGGTTTGGTGGGTGGTTTGGTTTCAGAGTATATTGGCATGACTTGGGGTGACGACACACCTCATTTCACACTCTTTCATTATTAGAGGATGCCACTTGGCCTTTGGAGGCCCAACATTTTCCTTTGGAGGCATGACATCACCCTCTCCTGGCTTGATGTCACAAATTTGGAGCATGGCGTCGCCCTTTTTAGGGTTTTATGATGTATTTTTCTAGTTTGGCATTATGTTAGAGGAAAATCAAGGGATCGGCAAATTATGTAGACAAATATATTAGGGTAGCCTCATATAAGAATGTTACCCTCACATTTCATTTTATGATCATATTTTCTCACCATTTGTGAGAGTACTTTTGAAAAAACTTTCCTCAAAGGGTTACTAGCTCTTCTTCTCTTATGCGCCATGCTTGGAAGGTTACTTGTGGATGGTTTTTGATGATTTTGGATGGGAATTTATGTAATTATGGTTTTATCTCATGGTTTCTTGGATGAAGTAAGTGAATATTTTGTAATTTGTTCTTATGCTATTCATATTTCATGGTAAATTTTCTATTTTATGCTAGACATATTTCTTGGTGAAACCTGAAGAGAGGAATATAAGTGCTTCTTCCTCTCACAAGGTGATTTGTTTCCAAAATTTATGAAAGTATCCTTTCTAAGGTTAGAAGACTAAAGTCCAAAAGTGCTATCACTTTAGGATTTTATCCCTAGAATTTTGTTCCTTGACCTAATTGAAGCTACAATAAGGGAGGAATAATTTCTAGGGCCCAAATGTGCTTGCACCGTATAAATCCTTCTCCTCAAGATTCAAAGCCTAAGGCCCAAATGTCCTTGCACATTAGGGTTTGAATCCTAGCTCTTGGTTTCATTTAGATCAATCTTCAAGCTTAGTTGCATTTATTGTTATAAGACTCCATAACCCAATAAAGGAACTAATCTAAGAAGATATTCTCTTGGTGAATTGATTGATAAACGCTCTCCTCGAAAACTCTCAAGCTCTCTACTAACTTTACTAACACTAACATTGGAAAACTCATTGATATTCTTATTGATGTTATAAAGGTTAGCTATAACCATCTGAAAACAATCTCAATTTTTGCATACACTTTTGTAAAGGTGGCCCAACTCATTCATAAATTGCCTTAAACAATTCAATAATATTCGATTGGATGCATGCTAAGTTTTCATGGTCAATTGTTGGATTTTTTAGCACTAATGTTTGTTGTTATTATAAATAATTTATTGTTTTCATATCAATGTTTATTGCTGCAAATTTATAAGAACCATTGAAACTTATAGTGTCTAGTGTATTTAAGAGGTATTAATTACATGTTTGAACTTGGAAATAATCATATATGTGTTGTAAAGTGTTCTTGTTCCGGGAATGTACTCAAACAACTTCATACCTATTATACTACCTTGACCTATACCAATATTTCGGTGATCAAGAGATGGGGTGGTAGGCTTGGATACTATACTTGCTACTTTGATCCCTTGAGGTCACAAGGGAAGCCTCCCTTATGGTGGACCTCTTCCATCACCAAAACAAGGGAAGTTCGCACTAAGGTGATAGTGGTAGTGTAATACCTTAGGCTGAACCCCAATGGTACATATAATGTAACTATAATTTACTTATAAGTTGGTGAGTTGATGGAACAAGATCTTTTGTTTGGTGCAGCACACATTAAGTTAGTGCGTGAGAATCTCACCCAAAGGCATGCGCACAGTTTCTAAAATAGTATAGCATGCAGTTTAATGCAAATAGTGCACACATGTGGAAGTGCACAGGAATGGAACACTAGAAGAGAAAACAACTGAAGTTTATAGCGCACAGCGGTATAAGTACACGAGGAGCAACGCACTTAGAGAAGAGTCTTACAGGATGGCGCACACTTCAGGATTCAGCGTGCACCGGCTTAGTGCACAGAATTTGGAGACCAATGAACTTGTGTATAAATATGTCATGATGAAACACACACCTATGTAAGGGTGTGAGGGTGGTGTACTGAAGAAAGAGTGCGCGTAGCCCAAAATTTTTGCACGCACTGGTTTTAGTGTGCGAGCTTTATGTTTTGAGGCTAGTGAGCTTGGATGTAAACAAAATTATGATGGTACTAATAATGTAAATGTAATTGTTTGCTAATTTAATGAAAATACATCCATGCAGTAGACCGACCACGTAAAAGAGAATGGGGGGCTTAAACTCCACTAGTTCAGGTTAAGGGGGCTAGGTTAAAGGGGCTTAAACCCAAAAAGGAATATTATATTAATATTTCTTAAAAGTATAAAGTAAGGATATATTGTTTTATCCTAAGTCCTAAGGAGGGGACAAGTGGATGAAGGCATTTCTCAACATGACAAGTGTCAAGTTGGGAACATGCATCCAGAGAGTTTCGACTTAGTACACTTTTCTGATCATTTGATGATCATTCAGATGGAGGGAGCTGTGAGTATGACCCGACTGTTCTGTCATTGAGCCCGACTGTTATTGTGACTAGTATTCTGCTATTAATGTCGTAGATACTTGTACGTTGCTTATCTTAGAGAGATAGACTGAAGAAGCAGGTTGTCAGGCCCATGAGACATTACATTCTCTCCAAGTGAAAGAATTGTTCGAAATTTTTTCCCAATGTGCCAAACTGCAACAACAGGGCTCTGAAACTTCTTCTCTGACATGTTGCTAAAGCCCTGTGTTAGCACTCTGTAAATTTTGTTCGTCTAATAGACAAACGACAGAGGTAACTATTTCAACCTACTTTAGAGCTGAAACACTAGCCTGCTCAACACAGAGAGGGTTCTCTCATGTCACTTGATATTTCTTTGGAAACTGGTGGCTAGATTTAGTTTGTTTTGGGGGTTTTTATAAAATTTGTTGGCCAAGAAGAGGAGGGACACTCAAGGCTATGAAGTCAAAATTCTAAAAATGAATGAAAACATTGACTGGCCAATAGAACTCTCCAGAGGATAAAGGCTAAATGAGGCAATGAATTTAAGTTATAAATTGAATTTGAGCAGGGTGTATGAGAAAGGAGAAAACAAATAACTGCATCAGAGGTACTGAAATGAATTCTGAATTAGTTAAGAAGAAATACACACAGTTTAAATTGTTAAGCCAAGAGCATCATAAGATGAATTATGGGTCTTTAACTCTCCAATTTAAATAAAAGAAGATGCAAATGAAATAAAAGAACACATGAAATACATACAATGAAGGAAGACAAAACTCATATCACCACCATTAGAATCTTTTCATAGAGACTTCAAAGCTTATGCATATGTATTCAATTTGGCTCCAGAAAATTACAATGGAGTTCAGAACAACCAGAATTGTGCCCTTGCACTTCTGCCCCCTAATACATTCGGAACCTCTATCATTTATACAATTTCGAGTTCCTTTAGTTAGAAACTGATTACAATAGCTGAACTGAAACATTTCAGCTTCTACAATGATTACAAATGACAACTTTCATAAAAAAGTTTCATGATCCTTGCAGATTCCTCTGACGCTCCAGCTCCTTCCTCTTACACGTTCTCTTTGTAGTAGCCATAAAAAAAAACATACAAAATTTAATTCTAATTTAGCATATAATTCTTTCTTATACTAAAATAATTGAATCATCAACATTTGAGCATATGATATTCAACAAGAAAATTAAAATTTTATCCACGGCATAAGAATTACTCAACAAAATAATTAAATTACCTCTCCCTGATGCTAATTCCCCCGTCGATCTGGTTGTTCATTGCTGAACTGTGTCAAACACTGCCCAAAACCAAGTTTCCACCCTGCCAACTAGGACAGCTTCAAGAGATTAGCTTCGTGCTATCTCCTCCCTCTCACATGACCATCGGTGGTAACCACTACCTACACCAAAAAGGTATTTCAGTGTTTCAATATTTCTTGTGATGAAGTGTTTCAATACTCCAAGTCACGAACCCTGAAATTTTCGGCGTTTCGCATTTCGAAGTTTTGGCATTTCGCATTTCGACGTTTCGGCATTCTTGTGATGAAGTGTTTCAACACTACAAGTCACAAACCCCGGTATTTTAGTGTTTCGCATTTCAGCATTTCAGCATTTCTGTGATGAAGTGTTTCGACACTCCAAGTCACGATCCGGTATTTCAGCGTTTCGCATTTTAGCATTTCGACATTTTTGTGATGAAGTTTCTTGACGCTCCAACTCCCAATATCCAAAACTCCGAAATGGAGTCAGATCAATGGTCATATACGACTCTTATATTACCCCTCCAATACTTAATCCAACGGATATGACTTAATCATTCATCGAGATGGATGGTTGTCGGGGTTTCAGTATTTTGGCCATCAGGTCTTCATAACTTTCAACAATTCAAAACTCTCGAAACCGTAGATCATATGACGTGTGTCCCTTTTAGTATTTCGGCATTTGGGACTTTGTGATGTTGGAGCTTTTCCTTACCATGCAAAAATCCCGAAATAGAAACTCCCGGAATCCCGAAATAGAAACCCTTGGAATCATGTGACTTCGTGTTTTGGTATGTCGAGACGCATGCTGATATCTGAATTAGGAACCATCGTGCCTGTGCAAACTGATCCACGGTACCTGTGTACACTGACCAACAAACTCCCCCTTTGGCATTTTAAAGTTTGACATTAATGACAAAACCAAGTCCTGTGCAAACTGTGCAAACTACAATCCCTGCCAACAAACTCCCCCTTTGGCATTGATGGAAAACTTTAAATCTCTTCTCCCTCTTTTGACATCTATGGCAAAGGAATCAACCATACTCCCCCTGAGCAAAGAAAATCACTTGCAAAGATGTATCATTTCAGCAGCAACTCCCCCTATCAATAATAGTCAATAAACTTGTGTAGTCTGATTTTATAATGAAGCCCATGCAATATTTGAGAATGAAATGAAATTACAGAGGGTAAACCCCCAACTGATCCCTGAGACTTTCAAATTGCATTTTAGGTAAAGATTTAGTAAATACATCTGCAATATGATCATTTGTGCCAACATATTCAACTTTAATAACATTAGACATAACCTGCTCTCTTAGAAAATAAAATTTAATAGGAATGTGCTTTGTTTTTTAATGCATAACAGGATTTTTAGAAATACTAATTGCACTGGTATTATCACAAAATATAGGTATAGGTTCATCATAATGAATATTTATATCTTCTAGCATCTGTTTCATCAATAGAACTTGAGTGCAACAAGTTGCAGCTGCTATGTATTCTGCTTCATCAGTAGATAGAGACACTACTAATTGTTTTTTACTTGACCAACTTACAAGACATCCTCCAAGAAAAAATGTTGCTCCACTAGTACTATTCCTGTCATCAACACAACTTGCCCAATCAGCAATAGTGAAAGCATATAAATCAAGCTGATTACCTATAGGATACCACAAACCATACTCTGTTGTCCCCTTAAGATATCTAAAAATTCTTTTGACTGCAAGTAGATGAGAAGTTTTTGGTGAAGCCTGAAACCTGCCAACTTGAAAAACTACATGCATAATATCAGGTCTTCTAGCTGTAGCATAAAGAAGACTACCAATCACAGATCTGTATACTGACTGATCAACATCTTTAGTATCATCAAATTTACTTAATTTACAGCCAGTAACCATGGGAGTGCCAACTGGTTTAGACTCTTCCGTCTGAAATTTCTTAAGCATTGCATTGATATACTTGGTTTGAGAAATGGAAATACCTTTATCAGATTGAGTAATTTGCAAGCCTAAGAAAAACTTCATTTCTCCTACCATGGACATCTCAAACTCTTTCTGCATACTTTTAACAAACTGTTTACTGAGCCTATTATCATCACTACCAAAAATTATATCATCTACATATATCTCAACACTGATCAGGCTATCATTTTCTTCTTTAATATATAGATTACTATCAATGTTACCTTTCCTGAATCATTGTTGCCTCAAGTAATTGTCAAGTCTAGAATACCAAGCCCTTGGTGCTTGCTTCGGCCCATACAATGCCTTTTTCAACCTGTAAACATATTGTTCTGTTTCTTGTACCTGAAAACCATCTGGTTGTTTCATATATACTTCTTCCTCTAAATCACCATTCAAAAATGCAGACTTTACATCCATTTGGTAAACTTTAATGTGTTTAGAACTGCCATAAGCTAGAATCAGTCTAATGGATTCCATTCTTGCAACAGGAGCAAAAGTTTCTCCATAATTTATTCCTTCTAACTGTGCATACCCTTTACAAACCAATCTAGCCTTATTTCTAGTTATTTTACCTGCTTCATCCATCTTATTTTTGAAAACCCATTTAGCCCCTGTGACATTCTTATTCAAAGGTCTAGGAACCAATTCTCATGTCTTATTCTTTTCTATTCGACTAAGTTCTTCATTCATTGCTTTCATCCAGTATTCATCTTTAATTTCTTCTTCAATACTTTTGGGTTCAATTAGAGAAAGTAAAGATACTTGTTCATGAGTTGAGGTGGATTCTTGTCTTGTGCTTCTTGTTCCAACACCTGCATTTAAGTCACCAAGTATTTGTTCTTCATGATGATTTTTCTGTATTCTCTTGCTTGGAGTCTTTGATGGAGTCATGCCTTTGGATGGAGTTGTGCCCTTTATCAAAGTAGGAATTAATTGTTCACTGTCAGCAGCCTTAGTTTCTTTTGTTTCACTTACTTCTTCATCTATCTTATGTTTGTCATATATATCATGTATTTGTTGATCCTTTTGTTTAGATTTAGACTTCAAAAATGAGGACTCATCAAACCTTACATCTATAGATTCAACAATCTTTCTTAATCTGAAATTGTAGCATTTATAAGCCTTTCTTGAACATGAATATCCAAACAATATGCCTTCATCAGTTCTTGAGTCTAATTTTCCTAGATTTTTATCAATTCTTTTAATGTAACACTTACTCCCAAAGATTCTAAAATGTTTTATGTTTGTTGGTCTTCCTTTCCATAATTGATAAGGTGTCTTATCATTATTATTTCTTAGCAAACTTATATTCAAGATGTGTACAGCAGTGTGAACAGCTTGAGGCCAAAACATGTCATTCAATATGGACTCATTTAACATTGTTCTTGCCATTTCCATAATAGTTCTATTTTTTCTTTCAACAACACCATTTTGCTGAGGTGTTTCTATAACAGAGAAATGTCTTTTAATTCCATTTTCAACACAGTAATTGTTAAATTCTTTTGATATAAAATCTCCTCCATTTTCTGACCTTACGCAATTAATCTTCATATCAATTTCATTTTCAGTCAATTATTTGAAAACTTGAAAACAGTTAAAATTTTCAGACTTCTTTTCAAATAAAAACAACCAAGTCATTCGAGTAA
This sequence comes from Picea sitchensis, assembly GCA_010110895.2. Classification (NCBI taxonomy): domain Eukaryota; kingdom Viridiplantae; phylum Streptophyta; class Pinopsida; order Pinales; family Pinaceae; genus Picea; species Picea sitchensis. The sequence continues at coordinate 353,426 of SNQJ01S0013937.1, forward strand.
AATCATCCACAAATAACAGAAAGTATCTTTCACCATTTAGACCTGTTGTCCTCATAGGTCCACATACATCAGCATGTATTATTTCCAAAGGTTTTGTTGTAGAATATTCCTTTGTTTTAAACTTGACTCTAGTTTGTTTACCATGTTGACATTGTTTACAAATAGAGTTGGAAAGATTCTTTATGACAGGTAAGTTCCTTATTGCCTCTTTTTTATTTAACTGAATCAAATTGTCAAAGTTAATATGTCCAAGTCTTTTATGTCATAACCAACTTTCATCTTCATGTCCAAGATAGCAAATTTCATCCTTCTCATCTAAGATGTATATGTTATTTGATGTCCTTGTAGTTGTTCCAACTAACTGATTTGTTTTAACATCCCTGATTTGACATTGTTTAGAATCAAATATCATAAGATGCCCTTTATCACATGTTTGACTTACACTCAACAAGTTATGTTCCATNAAACTTGACTCTAGTTTGTTTACCATGTTGACATTGTTTACAAATAGAGTTGGAAAGATTCTTTATGACAGGTAAGTTCCTTATTGCCTCTTTTTTATTTAACTGAATCAAATTGTCAAAGTTAATATGTCCAAGTCTTTTATGTCATAACCAACTTTCATCTTCATGTCCAAGATAGCAAATTTCATCCTTCTCATCTAAGATGTATATGTTATTTGATGTCCTTGTAGTTGTTCCAACTAACTGATTTGTTTTAACATCCCTGATTTGACATTGTTTAGAATCAAATATCATAAGATGCCCTTTATCACATGTTTGACTTACACTCAACAAGTTATGTTCCATATTTTCAACCAGTAAAACATTTTCAGCCATTAAGTCTTTGCTCAAACAAACAGAGCCTCTGCCAACTATTCGAGTTGATTGATCATTACCAAATGTGACTGAACCTTCTTTTCTTTCATCTAAAGAATCAAAGATTTATTTTCTGCCTGTCATATGTTTTGAGCATCCACTATCCACACACCACTTAACTTTATGATCAGCTTGTAAAACAAGTTTTCACTCTTCAATATCTAAATGATCATTCTTCATTTTCCAATAACTAGTTTTATGATTTGTGTATTGGTTTATAACAGATTTTTGGAAATTCAATAGACAGTTTCTTGAAATATGTCCAAAGTTATTACACCTATAGCATTCAACTTCAAATTTTAAAGCATCAAATCTGTGTTCCAAATAGATTTATCATGTCTTCTTTCATATTCAAATCTAGATATGCCATGACTGTTATGTGCACTTATGTTTCTTAAAAAAACGTTACAGAAAGTTGCTTTGTGTCCATACTTATAACAGAAGAAACAGTAGCCTTCAAACATGTTTTGATGTCTGCCATAACTTCTTCTATGCATTGTTGAAGCCTGATTCTCTTCTTGCCTTTCTGATTCAATCTTCTTGCTAGTAATTTTCTCATGATTATCCTCTATACCTTCTTTCTCAACACTTGAACTAGAACATCCATTAGTTACTGCAGATTTATAACCAATTCCAGTCTTATCATATGTTGATCTTTGACTACAAATAATTTGATTCAACACTTGAGAACTATGATTCATGTTGTTTTCTTGTACTTTATTTCTTAATGAGACTACTTCAATTTTTAAACCTTCATTTTCCTTATCCTTTTCTGCAAGCATTTGAGTTAGAGATTCTTCAGTCACTCTAGCCTCTTCTAATTTAATCTTTCAGTCAAATAAAATGATTTCAGTGCTCTCAATCAAACCATTTGATTTCTGTAATTCAAATTCTAGTTTATCAATTTCTCTTTTGAATTGTTTACACTCTCTTCTTACTTTCTTTAGTTCAGACAAAGCACTTACAAGTTCATCTTCCAGGTCAACTTCACCCTTTTCTTCTTCTATAAGTTCATCATTCTGATTTTCCATAGCCATAAAAAGTCTTATATCTGAAATTTCATCACTTTCATCTATATCTGAGGACTCACTATTATTTTTGATGAATAGACTTTTCTTTTTATAAGAATTTTTTTGAAATGGCTTCTTATACATTTTCTTATATTCTTTGGTTTTGATGTTACTTTCTTCTTCTCAATCAGAATGTTTATTGAAAGGACGCTTAGAAGCAAAATGCCCTATTCTACCACAATCAAATCACTTGAGAGGAAGTTTACCTTTGTACTTGTTAGTACCTCTTTTTAAATTTTTGACAAAGTTAGCTTCTTCCATGTCTTCTTCTGAATCCTCATGATTACTGGTTTATGTTTCAACCTTTTTCTTGTCCTTCTTTGTTGCCTTGAAAGCTGCTTCCTTATTGGAAGGATTCTCATTAGATGTCCTCATCTCATATGTTGTTAGTATTCCTTGCAACTCATCCATTAATAAAGTAGCAATATCAGTTCTTTCTTCTAAAGCAGATATTTTGGGATCAAATCTTGCAGGTAAAGATCTAAGCACTTTTTGAACAATAATATCATTTCCAATTGTTTCTCCTAAACCTCTCATAGTATTGACTACTTCATCAATACGTAAGAAATAGGTAGCTATATCTTCAGATTCTTCCACCTTTAAACTTTCAAATTGAATTCTATATGATTGTAATTTAGCATTCTTTACCTTAGTATCTCCTTCATATACCTTCTTCAGTTTTTCCCATAACTCTTTTGCTGACTCACAATGCATTACTTTAACAAATTCTGAACCTGCCAATCCTCCAAGTATTGCATACATAGCTTTGGAATTATTCTCATAGAATCTCTTCCCTGCAGCATCTGTTGGAACTGTTGTTGGAGTCTTATATTCATTCAACACGGCTTGCCAAACATCTACTCCTTGAGACTACAAAAACAACTTCATCCTGATACTCCAAAAAGCATAATTATGTCCATCAAATAGAGGTAATCCATGTTTAGTAAAATCAGATTTCTTATCCATTATTAAGGATCAAACTTCCAATGATTAAACTGAATCTTGAAGTAACCTGCTCTGATACCAATTGTTACACAGGATAGCCTAACTGAGAGGGGGGGAGGGTGAATCAATTAGATAAAAATTTGGGAAATCTCCCCCTCAGCGGGAGCTGAGTGTGTATCGAACTCGTGACCTCTAGCTCTGATACCAATTGTTACACAGGATACCTAACTGAGAGCGGGGGGGTGAATTAGTGAGATAAAAATTTCTTTCTTTTTATTTAATAGATTACTCAATGAACACAGTTACTGTATGTCTTGCTACAAATCATTCAAATAAATAAATATGCAATCACATAAACAAACAATGACACAAAGATTTTTCATGAGGAAACCCAAAAGGGAAAAACCTCTTCTTCTTATGAATGAAAGGCAAGCTCCAACTCCTCTTTTCATTCTTATTTTATCTGAGCTACAACCCAGATGAGGCTGCTACCTCTGTTTCTTCAGTACCTACTGAATGGAAGCTACAACTCTGGGATGTACAAGCACCAACTTGTACAGGATACTTTTACAGTCTCCCCTTGCTCCTCTCTACCACCCTGAAATCATTCTCTGTCACTAAGAACCTGCAAACCAACTCTTTATCTTCTCTGTCAAAAGATTAATCATTCAAATCCTCTCTGCACAATTCATTCATGACCATACCACTTAGATTTATCAATCTGTGTATGTGTCTTCCCTCCTCCGTCTTTTCTCTTTCTCAAATTTTACAAAGCCATATATCTCCCATAACCCTCTATTTTTCTTTTCTTGCAACATTCACTTTATATATCTTCTTGTATCATCAGCGCGTACAATCGAACCCTCGGGATTCAAAGAATCAGTTACAATAACTGAATAACTTCCTTACAGTAATTCTTATTGGCCAAGGCATCAAGAGGAACAATATCCACATGATCAGTTTAATCATTTAACCAGCATCGTTCAATGAACATACATCTGTTTTAATTTTTCAGCGCGGAATAGCCCTTGAGCGCTTTGGCAAACCACTTGTGCTAACCCATATGTCCATTGGTCGTGACCACAGGTTAATCGAAATGCATTTCGCATTTTGCATTTCGGCAATTCGGCAATCCTGTGTCAAAGAGTCTTGACACTTCAAGTTACGAAACCTCAAAATAGAGCTTAGATTCGTGCTAGCTCCTCCCTCTCACATTACCATCGGTGGTAACCACTACCTACACCAAAAAGGTATTTCGGCGTTTCGGCATTTCTTGTGATGAAGTGTTTCAATAATCCAAGTCCCGAACCCCGAAATTTTCGGCGTTTCGCATTTCAGCATTTCACATTTCAGCGTTTCGGCATTCTTGTGATGAAGTGTTTCGACACTCCAAGTCACGAACCCTGATATTTTGGTGTTTCGCATTTCATCGTTTTGGCATTTCTGTGATGAAGTGTTTCGACACTCCAAGTCACGATCCACGGTATTTCGACGTTTCGCATTTCGACATTTCGGCATTTCTATGATGAAGTTTCTTGACACTCCAACTCCCAGTATCCGAAACTCCAAAATGGAATCCGATCAACGGTCATATACGACTCTTATATTACCCCTCCAATACTTAATCCAATAGATATGACTTAATCATTCATCGAGATGGATCGATGTCGGGGTTTCAGTATTTTGGCCATAAGGTCTTCATAACTTTCAACAATTCAAAAGTCTTGAAACGTTAGATCATGTGACATGTGTCCCTTTCAGTATTTCGACATTAGGGACTTCGTGATGTTGGAGTTTTTGCTTACTATCCAAAAATCCTGAAATAGAATCTCCCGGAATCATGTGACATCGCGTTTCGGTATGTCGAGAGGCATGTTGATCTCCGAATTAGGAACCACTGTGCCTGTGCAAACTGATCCACGGTACCTGGGCAAACTGACCAACAAACTCACCATTTGGAAGTTTAAATTTTAACATTAATGACAAAACCAAGTCCTGTGCAAACTGTGCAAACTGCAATCCCTGCCAACAAACTCCCCCTTTGGAATTGATGGAAAACTTTAAATCTCTTCTCCCCCTTTTGACATCTATGGCAAAGGACTCAACCATACTCCTCCTGAGCAAAGAAAATCACTTGCAAAGATGTATCATTTTAGCAGCAACTCCCCATATCAATAATAGTCAATAAACCTGTGCAGTCTGATTTTATAATGAAGCCCATGCAATATTTGAGAATGAAATGAAATCACAGAAGGTAAACCCCCAACTAATCCCTGAGACTTTCAAGTTGCATTTTAGGTAAAGATTTAGTAAATACATCTGCAATATGATCCTTTGTGCCAACATATTCAACTTTAATAACTTTAGACATAACCTGCTCTCTTAGAAAATGAAATTTAATGGGAATGTGCTTTGTTCTTTAATGCATAACAGGGTTTTTAGAAATACTAATTGCCCTGGTATTATCACAGAAGATAGGTATAGGTTCATATTAATGAATCGGTATATCTTCTAGCATCTGTTTCATCCATAGAACCTGAGTGCAACAAGTTGCAGCTGCTATGTATTCTGCTTCAGCAGTAGACATAGACACTGCTGATTGTTTTTTACTTGACCAACTTACAAGACATCCTCCAAGAAAAAATGTTGCTCCAATAGTACTATTCCTATCATCAACACAACTTTCCCAATCAGCAATAGTGAAAGCATATAAATCAAGCTGATTACCTGTAGGATACCACAAACCATACTCTGTTGTCCCCTTAAGATATTTGAAAATTCTTTTGACTGCAAGTAGATGAGAATTTTTTGGTGAAGCCTGAAACCTGCCAACTTGACAAACTACATGCATAATATCAGGTCTTGTAGTTGTAGCATAAAGAAGACTACCAATCATAGATCTGTATACTGTCTGATCAACATCTTTAGTATCATCAAACTTACTTAATTTAGAGCCAGTAACAATGGGAGTGCCAGCTGGTTTAGACTCTTCCATCTGAAATTTCTTAAGCATTTCATTGATATACTTGGTTTGAGAAATGGAAATACCTTTATCAGATTGAGTAATTTGCAAGCCTAAGAAAAACTTCATTTCTCCAAGCATGGACATCTCAAACTCTTTATGCATACTTCCAGCAAACTGTTTATTGAGCCTATTATCATCACTACCAAAAATTATATCATCTACATATATCTCAACAATGATCGGGCTATCATTTTCTTCTTTAATATATAGATTACTATCAATGTTACCTTTCCTGAATCATTGTTGCCCCAAGTAATCGTCAAGTCTAGAATACCAAGCCCTTGGTGCTTGCTTCAGCCCATACAATGCCTTTTTCAACCTATAAACATATTGTTCTGCTTCTTGTACTTGAAAACCATTTGGTTGTTCCACATATACTTCTTCCTCTAAATCACCATTCAAAAATGCAGACTTTACATCCATTTGGTAAACTTTAATGTGTTTAGAACTGCCATAAGCTAGAATCAGTCTAATGGATTCCATTCTTGCAACAGGAGCAAAAGTTTCTCTATAATCTATTCCTTCTAACTGTGCATACACTTTACAAACCAATCTAGCCTTATTTCTAGTTATTTTACCTGCTTCATCCATCTTATTTCTGAAAACCCATTTAGCCCCTATGGCATTCTTATTCAAAGGTCTAGGAACCAATTCCCATGTCTTATTCTTTTCTATTTGACTAAGTTCTTCATTCATTGCTTTCATCCATTATTCATCTTTAATTGCTTCTTGAATACTTTTGGGTTCAATTAGAAAAAGTAAAGATGCATGTTCATGAGTTGAGGTGGATTCTTGCCTTCTGCTTCTTGTTCCAACACCTGCATTTAAGTCACCAAGTATTTGTTCTTCAAGATGATTTTTTTGTATTCTCTTGCTTGGAGTCTTTGATGGAGTCATGCTTTTGGATGGAGTTGTGCCCTTTATCAAAGTAGGAATTAATTCTTCACTGTCAGCAGCCTTAGTTTCTTCTATTTCACTTACTTCTTCATCTATCTTATGTTTGTCATATATATCATGTATTTGTTGATCCTTTTGTTTAGATTTAGACTTCAAAAATGAGGACTCATCAAACCTTACATCTATAGATTCAACAATCTTTCTTAATCTAAAATTGTAGCATTTATAAGCCTTTCTTGAACATGAATATCCAACCAATATGCCTTCATCAGTTCTTGAGTCTAATTTTCCTAGATTTTTATCAATTCTTTTAACGTAACACTTACTCCCAAAGATTCTAAAATGTTTTATGTTTGCTGGTCTTCCTTTCCATAATTGATAGGGTGTCTTATCATTATTATTTCCTAGAAAACTTCTATTCAAGATGTGTACAACAGTGTGAATAGCTTGAGGCCAAAATATGTCATTCAATCTGGACTCATTTAACACTGTTCTTGTCATTTCCATAATAGTTCTATTTTTTCTTTCAACAACACCATTTTGCTGAGGTGTTTCTGTAACAGAGAAATGTCTTTTAATTCCATTTTCAACATAGTAATTGTTAAATTCTTTTGATATAAACTCTCCTCCATTGTCTGACCTTAAGCAATTAATCTTCATATCAATTTCATTTTCAGTCAATTATTTGAAAACTTGAAAACAGTTAAAAGTTTCAGACTTCTTTTCCAATAAAAACAACCAAGTCATTCGAGTAAAATCATCCACAAATAACATAAAGTATCTTTCACCATTTAGACATGTTGTCCTCATAGGTCCACATACATCATCATGTATTAATTCTAAAGGTTTTGTTGTAGAATATTCCTTTGTTTTAAACTTGACTCTAGTTTGTTTACCATGTTGACATTGTTTACAAATAGAGTTGGAAAGATTCTTTATGACAGGTAAGTTCCTTATTGCCTCTTTTTTATTTAACTAAATCAAATTGTCAAAGTTAATATGTCCAAGTCTTTTAT
>SNQJ01S0013937.1:361306-372972 GCA_010110895.2 Picea sitchensis
TGTGGTATTCCATTTTTATACGAGTTGGTACTCTCCATGATCTACCTTTCAGTAGTTAAACTGATTTCTGAAGGAACCTGCTCTGATACCAATTGTTGGATTACTGAGAGGGGGGGTGAATCAGTAATAACGTAATTATAATCATTTTTCTTCAAATGTTATATCAATGTAGAATTATTATCCAATAATGAACAGTAAGAAATAAACAATCACACACATACACAGTAGACCAGTGTTTTACATGGAAACCCAAATCGGGAGAAAACCACGGAATGTTTTTTCTTATATGTCTTGAAGAATTACATTCATTGGAAGCACCAACTTCGTTTTTTTTCCAGCTGCAACTGGAAGGAGGCTCCAACCCCCTAGTTTCTCAAGCTACAACCTGAGGGAAGCTCCAACTCCCCAATTCTCTAGCTACAACCAGAAGGAGGCTATAACCCCCAATGCTCTTCGGCTACAACCACCTGTCCTTGCCCTGTCCTGCCACCCTGAAGTAGAATTAGAATGATGGAACCACTGTCACACTATCACTGTGAGATATACCGTTGTAAACATGTACCAATAAATTGTTACACGAGATAGCCTAACTAAGAGGGGGGGGTTAATTAGTTAGATAAAAATATGTTTCTTTTTATTTAACAGATTACTCAATGAACACAGTTACTGTATGTCTTTCTATAAATCATTCAAATAAATAAATATGCAATCACATAAACAGACAATGACACTAAGATTTTTCATGAGGAAACCCAAAAGGGAAAACCTCTTCTTCTTATGAATGAAAGGCAAGCTCCAACTCCTCTTTACATTCTTATTTTATCTGAGCTACAACCCAGATGAGGCTACTACCTCTGTTTCTTCAACACCTACTGAATGGAAGCTACAACTCCCGGATGTACAAGCACCAACTTGTACAAGAGACTTTTACAGTCTCCCCTTGCTCCTCCCTACCACTCTGAAATCATTCTCTGTCACTAAGAACCTGAAAACCAACTCTTTATCTTCTCTATCAAAGATTATGCATTAAAATCCTCTCTGAACAATTCATTCTTGACCAGACCATTTAGATTTATCAATCTGTGTATGTGTCTTCCCTCCTCTATCTTTTCTCTTCCTCAAATTTTACAGAGCCATATATCTCCCATTATCCTCTATCTACTTTTCTTGCAACAATCACTTTATATATCTTCATGTATCATCAGCGCATACAATCGAACCCTCAGGCTTCAAAGAATCAGTTTCAATCACTGAATAACTTCCTTACAATAATTCTTATTGGCCAAGGCATCAAGACGAACAATATCCACATGATCAGTTTAAACATTTAACCAGAATCGTTCGATGAACATATATCTATTTTAATTTTTCAGCACGGAATAACCCTTGAGCGCTTTGGCAAGCCACTTATGCTAACCCATGTGTCCATTGGCCATGACTACAGGTTAATCGAAATGCATTTTTCATTTTGCATTTCGGCAATTCGGCAATCCTGTGTCGAAGAGTCTTGACACTTCAAGTTACGAAACCCCGAAATAGAGCTTAGCTTCATGCTAGCTCCTTCCTCTCACATGACCATTGGTGGTAACCACTGCCTGCACCAAAAAGGTATTTTGGCGTTTTGCATTTCAGCGTTTCGGCATTTCTTGTGATTAAGTGTTTCAACACTCCAAGTCACAAACCCCGAAATTTTTGGCGTTTCACATTTCGGCGTTTCGGCATTTCGCATTTCGGTGTTTCGGCATTTCTATGATGAAGTGTTTCAACACTCCAAGTCACGAACCCCGAAATTTTCGGCGTTTCACATTTGATATGGTGGACATAGATCGGACGGTTCTCGTTAACTTCTCAAGGACAAATCAACGGTCATATACTACTCTTATATTACTCCTCCAATTATTAATCGAACGGATATGACTTAACCATTCATTGATATGGATGGTTGTCATGGTTTCGGTATTTCGGCATTCAGGACTTCGTGATGTTGAAGTTTTTTCTTACCATGCAAAAATCCTGAAATAGAAACTCCCGGAATCCCGAAATAGAAACTCCAAGAATTCTGAAATAGAAACTCCTGGAATGATGTGATGTGTGTCCCTTTCAGTATTTCGACATTCAGGACTTCGTGATGTTGGAGTTTTTGCTTCCCATGCAAAATTCCTGAAATAGAAACTCTCGAAATCCCGAAATAGAAACTCTCGGAATTCCGAGATAGAAACTCTCGGAGTGACGATCTCCAAAATTCAAGTTGTGTCTGTGCAAACTAATCCACAGTTTAAAGTTTGACATTAATGACAAAAACAAGTCCTGTAAAACTGCAATTCCTGTCAACAAACTCCCCCTTTGGCATTGATGGAAAAATTTACATCTCTTCTCCCCCTTTTGACATCTATGGCAAAGGAATCAACCATACTCCCCCTGAGAAAAGAAAACCACTTTCAAAGATGTATCATTTCAGTAGCAACTCCCCCTAGCAATAATAGTTAATAAATCTGTGCAATCTGTTTTTATAATGAAGCCCTTGCAATATTTGAGAATGAAATGAAATTACAGAGGGTAAACCCCCAACTGATCCCTGAGACTTTCAAGTTGCATTTTAGGTAAAGATTTAGTAAATACATCTGCAATCTGATCCTTTGTGCCAACATATTCCACTTTAATAACTTTAGACATAACCTGCTCTCTTAGAAAATGAAATTTAATGGGAATGTACTTTGTTTTTTAATGCATAACAGGATTTTTAGAAATACTAATTGCACTGATATTATCACAAAAGATAGGTATAGGTTCATCATAATGAATATGTATATCTTCTAGCATATGTTTCATCCATAGAACCTGAGTGCAACAAGTTGCAGCTGCTATGTATTCTGCTTCAGCAGTAGATAGAAACATTGTTGATTGTTTTTTACTTGACCAACTTACAAGACATCCTCCAAGAAAAAATTTTGCTCCACTAGTACTCTTCCTTTCATCAACACAACTTGCCCAATCAGCATCAGTGAAAGCATATAAATCAATCTAATTACCTGTAGGATACCAAAAACCATACTCTGTTGTCCCCTTAAGATATCTAAAAATTCTTTTGACTACAAGTAGATGAGAAGTTTTTGGTGAAGCCTGAAACCTGCCAACTTGACAAACTACATGCATAATATCAGGTCTTGTAGTTGTAGCATAAAGAAGACTACCAATCATAGATTTGTATATTGTTTGATCAACATCTTTAGTATCATCAAACTTACTTAATTTACAGCCAGTAACCATGGGAGTGCCAAATGGTTTAGACTCTTCCATCTGAAATTTCTTAAGCATTTCATTAATATACTTGGTTTGAGAAATGGAAATACCTTTATCAGATTGAGTAATTTGCAAGCCTAAGAAAAAATTCATTTCTCTTATCATGGACATCTCAAACTCTTTCTGCATACTTTCAATAAACTGTTTACTGAGCCTATTATCATCACTACCAAAAATTATATCATCTACATATATCTCAATAATGATTAGGCTATCATTTTCTTCTTTAATATATAGATTGCTATCAGTGTTACCTTTCCTGAATCCTTGCTACCTCAAGTAATTGTCAAGTATGGAATACCAAGCCCTTGGTGCTTGCTTCAACCCATAAAATGCCTTTTTCAACCTGTAAACATATTGTTCTCGTTATTGTACCTAAAAACCATCTGGTTGTTCCATATATACTTCTTCCTCTAAATCACCATTCAAAAATGCAGACTTTACATCCATTTGGTAAACTTTAATGCGTTTAGAACTGGCATAAGCTAGAATCAGTCTAATGGATTCCATTCTTGCAACAGGAGAAAAATTTTCTCCATAACCTATTCCTTCTAATTGTGCATACCCTTTACAAACCAATCTAGCCTTATTTCTAGTTATTTTACCTGCTTCATCCATCTTATTTCTAAAAACCCATTTAGCCCCTATGACATTCTTATTCAAAGGTATAAGAACCAATTCCCATGTCTTATTCTTTTCTATTTGACTAATTTCTTCATTCATTGCTTTCATCCAGTATTCATCTTTAATTGTTTCTTCAATACTTTTGGGTTCAATCAGAGAAAGTAAAGATACATGTTCATGAATTGAGGTGGATTCTTGCCTTCTGCTTCTTGTTCCAACACCTGCATTTAAGTCACCAAGTATTTGTTCTTCAGGATGATTTTTCTGTATTCTCTTGCTTGGAGTCTTTGATGGATTCATGTTTTTGGATGGATTTGTGCCCTTTATCAAAGTAGGAATTAATTGTTCACTTTCATCAGCCTTAGTTTCTTCTGTTTCACTTACTTCTTATTCCATCTTATGTTTGTCATATATATCATGTATTTGTTGATCCTTTTGTTTAGATTTGGTCTTCAAAAATGAGGACTCATCAAACCTTACATCTATAGATTCAACAATCTTCCTTAATCTGAAATTATAGCATTTATAAGCCTTTCTTGAACATGAATATCCAACCAATATGCCTTCATCAGTTCTTGAGTCTAATTTTCCCAGATTTTTATCAATTCTTTTAATGTAACACTTACTCCCAAAGATTCTAAAATGTTTTATGTTTGTTGGTCTTCATTTCCATAATTGATAGGGTGTCTTATTATTATTATTTCTTAGCAAACTTCTATTCAAGATGTGTACAGCAGTGTGAACATCTTGAGGCCAAAACATGTCATTCAATCTGGACTCATTTAACATTGTTCTTGCCATTTCCATAACAGTTCTATTTTTTCTTTCAATAACACCATTTTGTTGAGGTGTTTCTGTAACAGAGAAATGTCTTTTAATTCCATTTTCAAAACAGTAATTGTTAAATTCTTTTGATATAAACTCTCCCCCATTGTCTGACCTTAAGCACTTAATCTTCATATCAATTTCATTTTCAGTCAATTCTTTGAAAACTTGAAAACAGTTAAAAGTTTCAGACTTCTTTTTCAATAAAAACAACCAAGTCATTCGAGTAAAATTATCCACAAATAACAGAAAGTATCTTTCACCATTTAGACATGTTGTCCTCATAGGTCCACATACATCAACATTTTTTATTTCCAAAGGTTTTGTTGTAGAATATTCCTTTGTTTTAAACTTGACTCTAGTTTGTTTACCATGTTGACATTGTTTACAAATAGAGTTGGAAAGATTCTTTATGACAGGTAAGTTCCTTATTGCCTCTTTTTTATTTAACTAAATCAAATTGTCAAAGTTAATATGTCCAAGTCTTTTATGCCATAACCAACTTTCATCTTCATGTCCAAGATAGCAATTTTCATCCTTCTCATCTAAAGTGTATATGTTATTTGATGTCCTTGTAGCTATTCCAACTAACTGATTTGTTTTAACATCCCTGATTTGACATTGTTTAGAATAAAATATCATAAGATGCCCTTTATCACATGTTTGACTTACACTCAACAAGTTATGTTCCATATTTTCAACCAGTAAAACATTTTCATCCATTATGTCTTTGTTCAAACAAACAGAGCCTCTTCCAACTATTCAAGTTGATTGATCATTACCAAATGTGACTGAACCTTCTTTTCTTTCATCTAAAGAATCAAAGATTTTTTTTATGCTTGTCATATGTTTTGAGCATCCACTGTCCACACACCACTTAACTTTATGATCAGCTTGTAAAACAAGTTTTCACTCTTCAATTTCTAAATGATCATTATTCCTTTTCCAATGACTAATTTTCTTATTTGTGTATTGGTTTATAACAGATTTTTGGAAATTCATTGGACAGTTTCTTGAAATATGTTCAAAGTTATTACACCTATAGCATTCAACTTCAAATTTTAAAGCATAAAATATGTTATGTGAGTTGTTCACATTGTTCTGAATAAATTTATCATGTCTTCTTTCATATTCAAATCTAGATATGCCATGACTATTATGTGCACTTATGTTTCTTAAAAAAACGTTACAGAAAGTTGCTTTGTGTCCATACTTATAACAGAAGAAACAGTAGCCTTCAAACCTGTTTTGATGTCTGTCGCAACTTCTTTGATGCATTGTTGAAGCCTGATTCTCTTCTTGCCTTTCTGATTCAATCTTCTTGCTAGTAATTTTCTCATGATTATCCTCTGTACCTGCTTTCTCAACACTTGAACTAGAACATCCATTAGTTACTGCAGATTTATAACCAATTCCGGTCTTATCATATGTTGATCTTTGACTACAAATAATTTGATTCAACACTTGCGAACTATGATTCATGTTATTTTCTTGTACTTTCTTTCTTAATGAGACTACTTCAATTTTTAAACCTTCATTTTCCTTATCCTTTTCTGCAAACATTTGAGTTAGAGTTTCTTCAGTCACTCTAGCCTCTTCTATTTTAACCTTTAAGTCAACTAACATGATTTCAGTGCTCTCAATCAAACCATTTGATTTCTGTAATTCAAATTCTAGTTTATCAATTTCTCTTTTGAATTGTTTACACTCTCTTCTTACTTTCTTTAGTTCAGACAAAGCACTTACAAGTTCATCTTCCAGGTCAACTTCACCCTCTTCTTCTTCTATAAGTTCATCATTCTGATTTTCCATAGCCATAAAAAGTCTTATATCTGAAATTTCATCACTTTCATCTATATTTGAGGACTCACTATTATTTTTTATGAATAGACTTTTCTTTTTATAAGAATTTCTTTGAAATGGCTTCTTATACATTTTCTTATATTCTTTGGTTTTGATGTTACTTTCTTCTTCTCCATCAAAATGTTTATTGAAAGGACACTTAGAACAAAAATGCCCTATTCTACCACAATCAAAGCACTTGAGAGGATGTTTACCTTTGTACTTGCCAGTACCTCTTTTAAGATTTTTGACAAAGTTAGCTTCTTCCATGTCTTCTTCTAAATCCTCATGATTATTGGTTTCTGTTTCAACATTTTTCTTGTCCTTCTTTGTTGCCTTGAAAGTTGCTTCCTTATTGGAAGGATTCTCATTAGATGTCTACATATCATATGTTGTTAGTATTCCTTGCAACTCATCCATTAATAAAGTAGCAATATCAGTTCTTTCTTCTAAAGCAGATATTTTGGGATCAAATCTTGTGGGTAAAGATCTAAGCACTTTTTGCACAATAATATCATTTCCAACTATTTCTCCTAAACCTCTCATAGTATTGACTACTTCATCAATACGTAAGAAATAGGTAGCTATATCTTCAGATTCTTCCATCTTTAAACTTTCAAATTGAATTCTATATGATTGTAATTTAGCAGTATTTACCTTAGTATCTCCTTCATATACCTTCTTCAGTTTGTCCCATAACTCTTTTGTTGACTCACAATGCATTACTTTAACAAATTATGAATGTGCCAATCCTCCAAGTATTGCATACATAGCTTTGGAATTATTCTCATAGAATCTCTTCCCTGCAGCATTTGTTGGAACTATTGTTGGAGTCTTATATTCATTCAACATAGCTTGCCAAACATCTACTCCTTGAGACTGCAAAAACAACTTCATCCTGATACTCCAAAAAGTATAATTATATCCATCAAACAGAGGTAATCCATGTTTAGTAAAATCAGATTTCTTATCCATTATTAAGGATCAAACTTCCAGTGATTAAACTGAATCTTGAAGTAACCTGCTCTAATACCAATTGTTACATAGGATAGCCTAACTAAGAGGGGGAGGTGGATTAGTAAGATAAAAAATTGTTTCTTTTTATTTAACAGATTACTCAATGAACATAGTTATTGTATGTATTGCTACAAATCATTCAAATAAATAAATATGCAATCACATAAACAGATAATGACACAAATATTTTTCATGAGGAAACCCAAAGGGAAAAACCTCTTCTTATGAATGAAAGGCAAGCTCTCCTCTTTACATTCTTATTTTATCTGAGCTACAACCCAGATGAGGCTGCTACCTCTGTTTCTTCAACACCTACTGAATGGAAGCTACAACTCCCAGATGTACAAGCACCAACTTGTACAAGAGACTTTTACAGTCTCCCCTTGCTCCTCCCTACCACCCTGAAATCATTCTCTGTCACTAAGAACCTGCAAACCAACTCTTTATCTTCTATGTCAAAGATTAAGCATTCAAATTCTCTCTGCACAATTCATTCTTGACCAAACCACTTAGATTTATCAATCTGTGTATGTGTCTTCCCTCCTCTGTCTTTTCTCTTCCTCAAATTTTACAGAGCCATATATCTCCCATTATCCTCTCTCTAATTTTCTTGCAACAATCACTTTATATATCTTCCTGTATCATCAGCGCATACAATTGAACCCTCAGACTTCAAAGAATAAATTACAATAATTGAATAACTTCCTTACAATAATTCTTATTGGTCAAGGCATCAAGACGAACAATGTTCACATGATCAGTTTAAACATTTAACAAACATTGTTCGATGAACATACATCTGTTTTAATGTTTTAGCACGGAATAACCCTTGAGCACTTTGGCAAGCCACTTGTGCTAACCCATATGTCCATTGGTCATGACCACAGGTTAATCAAAATGCATTTCGCATTTCACATTTTGGCAATTCGGTAATCCTGTGTCAAAGAGTCTTGACACTTCAAGTTACGAAACCCTGAAATAGATCTTAGCTTCATGCTAGCTCCTTCCTCTCACATGACCATCGGTGGTAACCACTGCCTACACCAAAAAGGTATTTCGGCATTTCGCATTTCAGCGTTTCCGCATTTCTTGTGATGAAGTGTTTCAACACTCCAAGTCACGAACCCCAAAATTTTCGATGTTTCACATTTCAGCGTTTCGGCATTTCGCATTTCGGCATTTCAGCATTTATGTGATGAAGTGTTTCGACACTCGAAGTCACGAACCTCGAAATTTTCAGTGTTTCACATTTGATCTGGTGGACATAGATCGGACGGTTCTCGTTAACTTCTCAAGGACAGATCAACGATCATATACAAGTCTTATATAATTCCTCCAATGCTTAATCCAACGGATATGACTTAATCATTCATCAAGATGGATGGTTGTCGTGGTTTCGGTATTTCGGCATTCGAGACTTCGTGATGTTGAAGTTTTTGCTTACCATGCAAAAATCCCAGAATCCCGAAATAGAAACTCCCGGAATCATGTGATGTGTGTCCCTTTCAGTATTTTGGCATTTGGGACTTCGTGATGTTGGATTTTTTTCTTACCATGCAAAAATCCCGAAATAGAAACTCCCGGAATCCCAAACTAGAAACTCTCGGAATTCCGAAATAGAAACTCCCGGAATTCCGAAATAGAAACTCTCGAAGTGACGATCTCCGAAATTCAAGATGTGCCTATGCAAACTGATCCATGGTTTAAAGTTTGACATTAATGACAAAAACAAGTCCTGTGCAAACTGTGAAAACTGGAATTCCTGTCAACATAAATCTGAACCATGCATCAACCATGCATCAACCTGTACCTCAACCTATAATCAACCTGTACCATAAACAAGTGCATCAATCATGCACCAACCTATAATCAACATATACCATAAACAAGTGCATCCAACCATGTACCAAGTATGTACCAATCATGTTTCAACTACTCATCAACTATGACTCATCAATATGTACCAACATCATCAACTATACACCTCATGTATGTGCGCCAACTCATCAACTACTTGTATGTGGCGTGTGTCCCTTCGGTGTTCGGGACTTCATGATGTTGGAGTTTTTGCTTACCATGCAAAATCTAGAAATAGAAACTCCGAATCGTGGATTGACGATCTCATAAATTCAAGTTGTGCCTGTGCAAACTGATCCACGATACCTATGCAAACTGACCAACAAACTCCTTTTGGAATTTTAGAAGTTTGACATTAGCCAATAAAAAACAAGTCCTACATTACCAAGTACGAAACGCAATTCACCTTATGAGATCATATGGTTTAGATTTGACGACACATGTCCCATGGTACGATCCGACATGGAATCTCCCTTGGTCCTTTCTTCAATCACAAGCTGATACGTGCTATCCTCTATACATGTTGGCAGTCCCTATTAGCAGGACATGTCACACCGACGTCACGTCATCTCTTAGTCTCATTTAATTGAGAACCATAGTAATCGACGACAAAGGTTTATTGTGGGCTATTCCCTGATAGAAGACCCAGATAGTCCCTCAGACTCCCCCTTTCGAAATTCCTCCCCTCAATATCCAGGGTTATTCTAACCATGTGACTCTGACCGTATTCACCTTGATGAATCTAACGATCCATAATATTCCAAGGACACCCTCCAATAGATCAGCGATCCTCATTGATTTCAAAGGTTCATACTCCATGGGCTTCATATCCAGATCCGATGGAGGATTAGGATCTCACCATTCCACCAAATCGATGGTTAAGATCAGATCTTACCCTCGCTTCGATAGAGGGTATATATTTAAATTTCGTGCCAAATAAATGGCCATGATCCTCCGAAGTGAATTAGGGTTTTCCATTGGCTTAATAACCTATTTAAAACTTAGGCAATTTATCGGGGTTTCTTCTAAATTAGGTCCTTTAATATTTTTTGGTTTTTGAGATTCCTCGCCCTAGTCCAAGTGTTGGACAGGAAGTTTGAAGAATGAAGAATGAGGGTGTGTGCAAAAGCAGGGAGGACAACAGTTAGGAATGAAAAATCAAATAGACACTCAAAAGAAGGAAGAAAAATGGTCGGGAATGTAAAAGCAACATACATGCGCAAAGGTAGGAAAATCATGCATGAACAATGAGTTGTCATGAGTTGTAATAGGTTTTGGGGTGAGTAAGCAAGTAGGGTTTTGAGACCTAAATCCTATGTATAAATATGTAATGGAATTGAGGTAAGAATGAGTTGTTGATTTTTTTGGTTTTTGAGATTCCTCGCCCTAGTCCAAGTGTTGGACAGGAAGTTTGAAGAATGAAGAATGAGGGTGTGTGCAAAAGCAGGGAGGACAACAGTTAGGAATGAAAAATCAAATAGACACTCAAAAGAAGGAAGAAAAATGGTCGGGAATGTAAAAGCAACATACATGCGCAAAGGTAGGAAAATCATGCATGAACAATGAGTTGTCATGAGTTGTAATAGGTTTTTGGGGGATAAGCAAGTAGGGTTTTGAGACCTAAATCCTATGTATAAATATGTAATGGGTCAGGTAGAATAGGTTGTTGATGTTGAGCGAATAGGGGGATGACGATTGAGTTGATGGTAGGATGAGGATGAGAGAATAGACTGAGAATGAGAGAGAGTATATGTTTGAAGGTTTAGGGAGAGTTTTGTAGAGAGAGGATTGCACTGTAGAGTGTCTAGGAAAGATGGAAAAGTATATCATGATGTATCTATTGTGAGCAGATTGTGCAATCCTAAGATGAATTGCATGAAAAATAATAAAGAATCCAGGCGTTGTGGACGCAACCCAAATTTTAGGTGAACCACGTTAAATTATATTTCTGAATGTATTTTATTCAATTGTTCAATGGATGTTCTAATGATGAATATCTAGATCTAGATCTCATTTATTAGTCGATTGATGCGCAATAATTATGAATGTTACAATGAATAGTTTATGTTTCAATCTGTGTCACAATGATACTACATAATTAAAGTTTACTAATTAATCAAGGGAAAAGGGAAAAATAATACAACACACAAGTTAGATAAGTAGGAATGAATATGATGATATCCTCCCATCCCCTCATTCCT
>SNQJ01S0013937.1:383908-411192 GCA_010110895.2 Picea sitchensis
TATATATATATATATATATATATATATATATATATATATATATATATATATATATATATATAGATAGATAGATAGATAGATAGATAGATAGATAGATAGATAGATATATATAATACATCATTGGTTGCAAGATGGCAAGGACAAGAGATAGGGGGCTATGATTCCATGAGAGAGGGGGCTTAAGGGGCTAAGTATTTTTATTATATTTTATTTACCCATATTGGTTTTAATTGAGAAAAGTGGTTACATGAGCTTCTTGGGAGGAAGGTCATGTGGTTCTTGATTTCACGTAATTATATAAACCCTTCCTTTGGGCTATTTTGGGAGTTGTTCTTTGTTCTTCTCCATTTACTCTTACACTCTTTCCTTGGGATTATTCCTCATTCACTCTTGCTAATTTGTGTGCTCTTTGTTGGAGAATGAAAATGAATGGCTGGAGGAGGAGAGCCATTGTGAGTTGGCTGTGAGGAATTATTGATCATTCCAGGTTGGAATAGATGCCTATGTGCATGATATTGATGGTAGTTCTGAAAGAACTGTTGCAACTGAGAATCCTTGGAGTTTCCAGCATAGAGATTTCCTTACTAGTAGCACTGGAGCCCTGGAAAGAAATGGAACAGCTTGAGGGACTACATGGAAGAGAAAGGGGTTCATTTATTTTGCTTGTGTGGGCTGAAGGGGAAAGAGAGTTTGGAATTAGGATTGTTGTGTGGTTGGGAAAACCTGAGAGATAATTAGCCAATTGTTGTATGTTTTAGATCTATCCTAGGACCCATCCTTGTGGATTCATAGCCCTGGATTGGGGGTGACCTATTGTTGAGAATCAGAACAACAATGTCTATGGTTAGGAGGAACGTCCTTGGTCTGTAGCGAGTTGGTGATGGTTTAATTAAAGATAAGTGATCTTTGTGTTTTGTTC
Source organism: Picea sitchensis (assembly GCA_010110895.2). Lineage (NCBI taxonomy): Eukaryota > Viridiplantae > Streptophyta > Pinopsida > Pinales > Pinaceae > Picea > Picea sitchensis. The sequence goes on from SNQJ01S0013937.1 coordinate 384,828, forward strand.
ATAAATTATATTCTGATGTGTAAATTTATCTTTGAGATGTATTTTTGTGTGCATGCTTGTTGGTTATTGATATGCATGGCACGTTGTTCATTCCTTGGATGGTTTAGCATGAATCTTGATTACTTCTTGTGTGGTTATTGCATTCTTTAATGCTTAATTTCGAATTAATTGTTATCAAAATTAGAAATCAGTTTTGAAGTGTGTTTTCGAGTTAGTGTGCCTAGCTTTCTTGTGGTTGGGTAGGTTGCAGATTGATATTAGAGATTATGGTTCAAACATCACACTGATATGGGATGAAATGAGTGTGAATCAGGTAGATTCGTTGTCACATATTTCAGTCTGTACAAATTTGGGGAAAATGGTGAAAATTTGGAGAGAAACACCCCAAATTCATGAGTAGATTCGAGTTTTAGATGACTCGGGATTGTCTAATAAATTAATGGATTCAATCTACAGAGTTGCAAAGCCGAATTCAACCTGGAAGATAAAAAAAAAAATTTGTATTTTAATGATTGTTGTAGCGCAGGGCAGAGTTTAGAGATTCGACGACCGAGATCATATTCGATCTTGATATCGACGGCCTAGATTTCTTCTCGAAAGATTTAAAAATTGATAAAGTTTTGAAGTTTGACAAAGTTACCAGATTGACGACTGAGATTCATTTCGGTGATTTGGAAAATGAGGAAGATCAACGATCCATGTTCATTTTCAATCATTTGGGAAGTCAGAGGAAGTAAATGGTCAAGATCATCTTGGATGGGAGATCAATGGCCCAATTTCACCTGGGATTTTGGCCAAAATTGCCTAAGAGTTGAAGTTTTCCAGCGGAGATCATCGATGGCCGATGGATTGGGGATCGACAAATTTGGGAGAAGTGTTGAAGTTTTTCCAAAAGACATCTTAGATCGTCGATGGCCAATGGTCACAGATCGACGAGTTTGGAAAAGGGTCAAAGTTTGGCCAAGAGACATCTTCGATCGACTATGGTCAATGGTTGCAGATCGACAAATTTTGGTGAAGAGTTGGTTCGACGAAAAGAAATCTTTGATCGTCAATGGATGGTCAGGGGTCGGCAGATTTAATGCGAAGTTAAAATTTTCCACCAAGTGAAATTGTCAATGGCCAATGAAGGAAATGGGATGATGATGTGTAATGCCATGTCAAAATAGATTCCACGACAGTGAAGGGATGGTCGATCGTCGATGGTTGGGGTTCGACGAGATTTGTAAACAATCTTGATTTGTCAGGGAAGATAACCGATGGCTGGCGGTCAATGATCGGGCATCGACGAGATTCGTGGGAGACTTTTGGTTTACATAAAAAATGGATGATGGTCGATGTTCAATGGGATATCAGTGGGAAGGTTTGGTTCATAAAGGAAATCATCGATCGTCGATCGTCGATCATCGATAGAGAATAGATCAACGATCCAGAATGATTCCAATTTGAGAATCGATAGTGTAGATCGCACTTAGGAATACTAAGTTATATTAGGATGAAAATTATGGGTTTTTTCCACATATAGGATATCTACAAAAGTGTCAGAGACGCCATTGTACATTTCTGCTTGGAATTGTCAGAAAATGCAAAATAATGGTTTTCAAGATATGGGTCCAGATCATTGGTAGAGATCTAGATTAAGTTGAAACTCTTGGGGAGATAACATCAAGTAGGCATATAAATAACCCATGAAGGAACTGAATAAATCCTACGGGGTTGGAATGGGGATACTGAAATAGACCAAAATCCACTATTCCATGCCACTTTTTGGGGATTTTTGAGATTTTCAGAGGAAAAGTGACACTATATCACAAAAATGGAAAATTTTATGTACTCAACATTTTATATAGTCATCAAGGCAAACAACTTTGTTTTAGTGAAATGTTTTTAGAAGTGCACAGATTGTGAGATAGACAGTTTTTCTAAAAAATCTAAGTTTGGAAAAAGGGGTGAAAAAGGACAAAGTTGCATATTCCAAATTGTTGTAGTTTTTTACTGGAGCATCAGCTTGAAAATATGAGAGTTTTTATGAATCCCTTGTCATTATTTCTATCTATGTCTCATATAAAATTTTCTTTGTCTCCTGACATATTTTCGTTTGTAGTTGACAGAAGTTGACACTTCAATAAAATTACGCCAGTGGAGAAAATGCACAAAAAGGATGAAAATGGCTTTTTCAGGAAGCCATAAATTTCAACTTAGAGATCGGATTGGGGCATGAGTATAGTCATTGGAAATATTATTTAGTGGAGAATAACATGGAATTAATATAATTTAGAGAATTATGATATAATGCTTCGTGAATTGAGTATAAAAATGACATGTAGCATTAATTGACAAAAATTTTGATATGCATAATTCTAACAAAAATGGTTGCTTGCACATTTGAAAAAATTAGAGATAAAATCAAGCCTAGGATTGGATATCAGAGTCATGGAAGCATGACAAATCTTGTAGAAGTGGGTTGAGACAATAAAGAGTTACATGGAAAGTAATAAAAAATAGAAAAAGAATTCAGGAATAGTGAAACTAAAAAATTATTATTCAGCTGTTATAGAATTTGAATGAATTGTTGATACAACAACAAGAATCCTCACATAGGACATGAATCCAACAGGTGAATAATGTCCTTAATGGGATTAGAGTGGAAAAATAATACTCCATAGCCTTGAAGGTAGAGATGTGTTGATAGTTGCAAGGCTTGATGTGAAAGAGAACATGGAGCTTAGGAGGTGATGTGTGAATCATCTCTATGTGCTAGGCACAGGAGTTCCTGGAAAGGATTTTCTAGATATGACTAAGATACTTGTCTAAAAGTACTCAGAACAAGAAAGCCACTTGTGATATCAGAGTTCACAGCGGAAGCATGATACCAATGTAGAGAAAATCAAGGATAAAATAATGAAAGTTCTTTCACTTGAAAAGTGCCACTGAATGAAAATAAACTTCCATTGGGAATGGTATTGATGGGAAAAGTATGGATTCACAGAGAATTGTTAAATGAAGTGCAGAGAACTATTTCCCAAAAATTGAAGTAATCCAATGGAAAACTAAAGTAACAGCAGGGGTGAGGAATGATTATAGATAAGTTGATGGAATGTTGTGAGCTACCTCATTCCAAGGTGCTGGAATGTTTCATAAAGGTAATGTTTGGATATGTCTACCTAAGAGAAGTTGTTGCAAATAGGGCACATTGATTGGATTTCAGAATGGCCAAGTGGAACTTGGTTGGAAAGTGTTTAGAACAAGGAACAATAGTGTAGTTGAGAAGAATGGGATCACACAAGGCAACAAGGATCTAAATAAATTCAAGGACAACCAGCTACAACATAAATAAATAAATAAATTGAAATAGAAATGCACTAGAGTGCATGATGCATACAAGGAAGTTAGAATGCATATGCATTAGTAGGCATGTTGACAGTGAATGTTTGGTGCATATGGATGTGCATTTGTGCATATGTACATGCTTGGATATGCATATGGCATGCTTGTGGACCTAGAATCGTCTGTTATTATTAAATAATGATGTTATGTTAAATGAGTATGACTAATGATGGATTATCTATTCAGGAAAAATGATATAGCATGGTTAAAGATGTGGATGTTGTCGTTGTTGCTTATGACTTCCATCTATTTCAAGACCCATGAGGGAGGTAGGAATGGTGATCAAAAGGATGGAGGAGGAAGCCTACGAGCTTCTACAAATGTCAGCTGATCAGGTAGCATCAAGTAGGTTGATAATAGCCATGCAGGTATGCATTTTATGCTTCCAATATTGAAGGTAATTGAGGTAAGAATTCCCTCGGTTAATTTTTCAATATTTAAATTGATATGTAATGGCTAAAGGCCTAGAGTATAAAAATGTCGTTGATTCTAGAATGCATTTAGATAAAATTTTAGTTGCATATTTTGTTATGATTGGTTATGATATCATAACCAATTCAAGTCTGAAGACATACTCCTGCTATAGCAATGAATACACATAGGGATAGTCATGTGTGAGACCATGATATGGTTGGATATGGAAGGGTTATAGCGCTATGTGAGTGCTCAATGGTATCTACTGTATATATGATGTTTGGACTGCAACCTATTCGCCGACACTGAAGAGAACTTAAGAATTATATTCTTGGTGTTGTGTTTGGGTTGAAAAGGAAGGTATCTAAATAGTCAAGCAAGTAGTAGGAAGTGTGTGGATGATGTGTTGAGGTGTTGGCCAGACTTTCCAACTCACCATGGTGGAATGCATGACATAGTTATGTGGTATTATGTATTCGATGCAAGGATGCATTGCGTAGATGTGACCATGGGTATTAACACCTTAATTTATATTTTGTGGTAATTATGTGTTGCATTAGGAAAAGTCGGTGGTGATGAGAATGCATAATGGATTATAGTTGAATTATATTAATATGAATACTAGTTGAAGGTGATTGAATTGTTGTTTGTTACAATTCTGAGATCATTTTTTGGAGTAGTTGAAAATGTTACAAGTGGTATTAAAAGAATTATTGAAAGCATTTTGGTGAATGCATGTATATATTATATGGCATAGAAATGATTATGCTAACAGTTGAAATGATGTGAGTATGCCCAACTCATGAATTTGAGAACACTTTTGGAACTGTTAGATATTGCAATAAGAAATTTTCAAGTTAAAGTAGTTACATAAGGATGAATTACAGAAAATATTTTTCAGGGGAATAGAGTAATAAAAATATTGATGTCTAGAAGAAAGAAAATATTGGTTGATAATACATGTGTAGAGGATGATGGGTTCATCCCAGTTAATAGTTGGTATTAATGGAAGTGATTGAATTGTTGATGTAATCAATTCTGAGATCATTATGTGAAACTTTGTAATTGGTACCATGAAAATGTATATTTGTTGTGATATGCTAACAATTTTTTTGGCTAAGTTTAAATCGAGGAAATTGTAGGTAGAATGGTCTTGGATATGGAAGGGATGTAAGCCCATAAGGAAGACTTATTTCTATAGTTGCAAAGTCAAACATTATGAGCAAAAAATTCATGTCTGGAAATTTTATTTTCCTCTATAAAATAGATTTGAGAAATTAATAGTTATGAAATGTTATGTTGTGCTAACAGTTTGTTTGGCTGAGAAAATTACAGGAAGAATTTCCTTGGGTATGGCACTATTGTGAGCTATAATAAATACTAATGCATGTTGATGCAAGAGCCAAATGAATTATGAGAAGGAAGCTCATGCTTGGAAATTATGTTTCCCTATATAAAACATATTTCACATTTATAATTGAAAATTTGTATAACAATATCTCATGATGACTGTATGTTTATAATACAGATGAGATGATAGCTATTGAAGCTGGAAGCTCGGGAATAAGAGCACCATAAAGAAAATGAGCTCAATGACAAGGCATGGAATGAAGAAATTCCAATGGACTTGTTGCACCTAGAGTTCTTGGAGCCGCAACTCTAAAACTTCCTAGTTGAGTGGATTGAAGCCCCGAAGAGAAGAGGTACAACCTGAGGGACTGTAGAATAGAGAAGGATAGGGAAGGATAGCTTGTTGGTTAGAACTGCTGCCAGAAATATAAATTATGAAGATCAATCTACATGTTTTGGGTCGGAATGCCTATGTATGCATGTTTTATTTTAGGCCAGAGTGCCTATGTATATAAGCAATTGGATGGATTCTCTATCCGACGTAAAGGATATAGAGCCTATATTTTTAATGTTAATAACATCAGCATGGTGTTGTACACTAAGGATAGTGTTGGCGACGAAAGTCACCCCTGGATTGCAGCAGGAGCAGAGCCCGACACCCATCAGTTTGTGTCACGATTTTTTTAATGGGGTGATCGATTGGAAGCCAACTCAAGACGGTGTGTTTCTAACTCCGAAACTAGACCAAGTATGCGTGGGCAGGTGAGGTCTTAATCAAACTTTAGACAGTGAGTTGTAGTAAGGGTGAGTAGGGGGAAGACTTGTATCAGAGAGGTGCAAAGGTCTATCGTAAACATCAGGTTTCTAACAGGCTGTGGGAGAAGACATCTAAACGCAAGATCTTCTTGCACTCAAATGCAAAATGCCAGATAATACAACAATGCAACAATAAATCCTTTATCATAACATGATTGCAATAATTCGCATGAATCAGTCGTTCATGAAATCTCTCAACATAAGATGAAAATTAGATGGAGTAAGAAAGATTGTCTGTCATAAAACAAGAAATCTCACATACAGATGCATAACTAGAGAACTAGAGTGTGTTAAAACTTTACAAATGGGAGCTTCGCTCTACCATCGATCTTTACCAAATGGCGAAAATGCCTACATATACTCAAAAAAAACCACAGCAGCAAAAACAAGACGTTGCATTAAAAACATTGCGTCTACATGTCTTCTGACAGCCTGCCCATGCAGACACAGGATGATCGTGCATCTATGACAGACGCTACCTTAAATTCGCATGGCCTTTGTAGGGGAGGTAGCCGAAACATTAAAGGCCAAAATGGCGTGTGCAGACTTCTCTGTCTAATCAAGGACTTCAACATGGCTTCTTTGGATAATCAGTACACATAACTCCTTCGAACAGACTGCTTGCCAGACCCTCCATATCTCATATTCAATGAATGAAAGGAGGTTTCAACCATCCATTTTTGCCTTCATTTACTCCAAGTGGAAACCGGGAGCGAGATCGAATCAGATGGCGCATGGAGATTGCGATAATCCTTTTGGCGACTAGACTCGACGCCTTTGGCCCCTTTTTGCATAGCTCCTTTCTTTCCCAAGTGACCACGGGCTGTGACCCTGTGTCTATTTCCAAAACGCTTTCAGCGTTCGTGAATAAGAAGGGACTGATCCATGCTTCTTAAAATCGCGATGAGCGAAACGCCGAGATGGCTTGAGTTGGTGCCACGCGTCCCTCTAGATCTGACGGTTCTGAACTCTCTCAACGATGTTGTGGGCCCGGGTCCTGGATACTCTCGTTACTTCGCGCATCGGGGATATGAGGGAGCTGCTACTTGCAATTTGAAACCGCGATGGGCAAAAAGGCGAGGAACCTAATCGCGTGCCAGGTGTCCGCTTCAGATGGACGGTTGAGACTGCCCCTTGATACTGCGGGCCCGACTTTGGGCACCATCGGCGCTTCGGGGTTCAGGGTTTCAAAATGTATAACGACATAAAACCTTCACCCCTTGAACTCGCGACTGCCGAAAAGCTGACGCGACTGGATCTCGCACCACGCATCCCTCGGATGGACGGTTGTTATTCTTCTCTGCATACAATATGGGCGCAATCTATTTGCACTAATCTCGGCACAACTCTACTATCCGCGATTTCCCACTGACCGTCGATCCTCTCTTATGAAAGGATCTGGACCGTCGTCAATATAATTTCGCTCGCTTACTGGCTGGAAGCTTGAAACGAGATTTTTCCATGCTGCGCTTGGGCGTTCCTCGTACAACTTGCAAACCCGAATACTCTTGTGCCTAGGACAAGAAATGTCGCTAACATTAGGCTCCATGGGGGATACAGTCGTCCCTGTGATGCTCTAAGAACTCATTCCACAGCTTCAGTGCCTTGTTGTTGGATTATGGAGTCATGCTCAAAATATCCCGCTGCTGAAAATACAGGCCGAAAAATAAAAGTAACAAAATAAAGCTACATGCTCAAAGGAGATTATTTATATACAGTCCTAATGCTAATAAAATATTTTACATGGGCTAGGTGAAAGAAAACTTCCACCATAGCCATTCAAGAAGCTTCCTGGATAGAATCTCCTTCCTTCTGTCGATGATCACCAGCAGATAGTGTAACCGTGACAGCAGAATGGCTACACTCTTCAACTTCTCCTCACAAGGTGAAGTTGATATGGAATAGGGTGGATCCAAGGCATAAAGGACATGCCACTCCATGTATTCGTCGACAGGGTCATAGAATGAGTGGCGAATTTCGAAAAATTTGTGACAGGCAGCCTCCTCTGCTACAGAGTTGCTCATATGTGGTTGAATATCTTTGATAAGCACAGGTGAGTGGACAATTGACGCAGGCTCACTAATCTCAGGTGGTAGTTGCTCACTGACTGGCTCTGGAATGAAATATGTGCTCAGTTGTTCCTCTGGTTCCTTTTCCTCTTCTTGGCTCTCCCCCAGGTCAGATTCGTATTCATCATAAATAGGGACCATGGGGCGGTTCTACTTGTTGATTGGCTCTTCGGTATCTTTATAGTGATCAAATGTAGGATAAGCTTGTTGCTCATCATCACTATAATATACATCAAAAAGGGGTTTTCCTTCATTGATATGACCCTCTTCTAGAACAGTGATCCCGTCAAAAAAATTCGTTTTAGGAACAGTGGGACTTGTTGCTTCTGGCTACTCATACATAATTTTTTTCTCTTTAATCCCAGGTAAAAATATATCGTGAGAAACCCCTTGAAAGAAAAGAGAAAAATCCTCCTCCACAACCATCTCTTCTTTAAAAACGGGGAGGTCTTAGTCGTCATAAGCAGGGCAGCTAGGAACAACTGCTTCAACCCAATACCCAGGTGAGCCACCTACTATAGACCACATTTGCACCATAAACTCGCAATTTCTACAAGAGGCATGTTGATCGTTATGAACATCTAAAAGAACAGGTGCATCTGAAATAATGTCATATGCTTCCGTTCTAGGGCTAACACAATTAATATCATTCAACACCTCTATTTTTTCATGGAAAATGCTTTCCTCCACAATAAAGGCTTCATCATGGACCTGGTCTTCAGGGCTAGCAGAGGATTCATGAAGCGAAGAAAACTCCTCACAACAGTTTTCAAACAAACAATCAGCTGGATAGTAGTCTTTACAAAATGAATTGAAAGCTATATGAAAACCTGTTAAAGAGCGGATGCTCGCAGCGGGAAGATATCGACACCACTCAAGAGTAGCTCCCTTCAATGAACACCTGAAGAGCTTAATCCGGACATCCTCATGCGTGATATTGTGTCGGTGAATAGCCTCATGGAAGTCCAGTAAATGCTCAGCTGGTTCCTCCCAACTTGTTGCATCAAATTCAGGGAGAAAATCTTCCCATTGGTCTCTATCAGGAAGTGTATTATGAAACCCAACTATCTGGGAAAAGTCACAGAAAACAAACCTTTAAGCCATAATTTTCTCCATATCAAACCAATGGAGTCGACAATCGATCCTCAAATCATGGAGTCGCCAGGTGAAAGATGCGTAGCTTCAAATATGCCTGGTCCTTGTTCACCATCAAAGGCCAGATCTTAACGTTGTCATTACCCCAGGAAGCTTCTCAGGCTGAGAAAGCAGCTGCTGAAACCTTCTCGAGAAAGCTCCTTAGGGTTAGCTTTCAGGTGTGCTAACAGTAGTCACAGTTGAAACAGTGAAGTGGAAACAATGGAGTCGCCACAGTGGAGTCGCCAAGTGCACAGTAGAAATCTTTAGGGGCTCTGATGTCTGATGCACCTTCAGAATCAGAGGCTCAATGTCGTTCTGCCCAAGGAAAATCTTCAACTTCGTCCCTGGCAACGGCGACGGAAGTCACCCCTGGATTGTAGCAGGAGCAGAGCCCGACACCCATCAGTTTGTGTCACGATTTGTTTAATGGGGTGATCGACTGGAAGCCAACTCAAGACGGTGTGGTTCTAACTCCGAAACTAGACCAAGTAGGCATGGGCAGGTGAGGTCTTAATCAAACTTCAGACAGTGAGTTGTAGTAAGGGTGAGTAGGGGGAAGACTTGTATCAGAGAGGTGCAAAGGTCTGTCGTAAACATCAGGTTTCTAACAGGCTGTGGGAGAAGACATCTAAATGCAAGATCTTCTTTCACTCAAATGCAAAACGCCGGAGAATACAACAATGCAACAATAAATCCTTTATCATAACATGATTGCAATAATTCGCATGAATCAGTCGTTCACGAACTCTCTCAGCATAAGATGAAAATTAGATGGAGTAAGAAAGACTGTCTGTCATAAAACAAGAAATCTCACATGCAGATGCATAACCAGAGAACTAGAGTGAGTTAAAACTTTACAAATGGGAGCTTCGCTCTACCATCGATCTTTCCCAAATGGAGAAAACGCCTACATATACTCAAAAACAACCACAGCAGCAAAAACAAGACGCTGCATTAAAAACATTGCGTCTGCATGTCTTCTGACAGCCTTCCCATGCAGACTCGGGATGATCGTGCGCCTATGACAGACGCTACCTTAACTTCGCATGGCCTTTGCAGGGGAGGTAGCCGAAACATTAAAGGCCAAAATGGCATGTGCAGACTTCTCTATCTAATCGAGGAATTCGGCATGGCTTCTTTGGATAATCAATACAAAGAACTCCTTCGAACAGACCACTTGCCAGACCCTCCATATCTCATATTCAATGAATGAAAGGAGGTTTCAACCATCCATTTTTGCCTTCATTTACTCCAAGCGGAAACCGGGAGTGAGATCAGATCAAATGGCGCATGGAGATCGCGATAATCCTTTCGGCGACTAGACTCGACGCCTTTTGCCCCTTTTTGCACAGCTCCTTTCTTTCCCAAGTGACCACGGGCTGTGACCCTGTGTCTATTTCCAAAATGCTTTTAGCGTTCTCGAAAAATAAGGGGTTGATCCATGATTCTTAAAATCATGATGAGCGAAACACCGAGATGGATTGAGTTGGCGCCACGCGTCCCTCTAGATATGACGGTTCTGAACTCTCCTGACGATGTTGTGGGCCCAAGTCTTGGATACTCTCGTTACTTCGCGCATCGAGGATATGAGGGAGTTGTTATTTGCACTTCGAAACCGCAATGGGCGAAAAGGCGAGGAGCCTAATCGCGCGCCAGGTGTCCGCTTCAAATGGACGGCTGAGAATGCCCCTTGATACTGCGGGCCCGACTTTGGGTGCCATCGGTGCTTCGGGGTTCAGGGTTTCAAAATGTATAACGACATAAAACCTTCACCCCTTGAGATCGCGACTGCCGAAAATCCGACGCGACTGGATCTCGCGCCACGCGTCCCTTGGATGGACGACTGTTATTCTTCCCTGCATACAATATGGACATGATCTATTTGCGCTAATCTCGGCGCAACTCTACTATCCGTGATTTCCTGTTGACCGTCGATCTGCTCTTATGAAAGGATCTGGACCATCGTCAATATAATTTCGCTCACTTACTAGCTGGAAGCTTGAAACGAGATTTTTCCATGTTGCACTTGGGCGTTCCTTGTACAACTTGCAGACCCGAATACTCTTGTGCCTAGGACAATAAATTTCGCTAACAGATAGTGCCAAAAATAAGAGGAGGGGGGTGTAACACCCCCGGTTTTGATCCCTATGAACTAGAATGTATTATGTAAATGTGACTTCGATCGATGAGCCGATAAAATTTAAAAGGGGTCAGAGTGCCTAAAAATGTAATACATCTATATATATTAATAAAATACATCGTTGGCTGCAAGATGGAAAGGACAATCGATAGGGGGCTATGATTCCACGAGAGAGGGGGCTTAAGGGGCTAAGTCTTTTTATTATATTTTATTTACCCATATTGGTTTTAATTGAGAAAAGTGGTTACATGAGCTTCTTGGGAGGAAGGTCATGTGGTTCTTGATTTCATGTAATTATATAAACTATGCATGTGGGCTATTTTAGGGGATGTTCTTTGTTCTTATCCACTTACTCTTACACTCTTTCCTTGGAATTCTTCCTCATTCACTCTTGCTAATTCATGTGCTCTTGGTTGGAGCATGGGAATGTGTGGCTAGAAGAGGAGAGTCATTGTGAGATGGATGTGAGGAATTACTAATCATTCCAGGTTGGAATGAATGCTTATGGGCATGAGATTGATGGTAGTTTTGAAAAAAATGTCAAAACTGAGAATACTTGGATTTTACAGCATGGATATTTCCTAACTAGTAGCACTGGAGCCCTGTAGAGAAATGGAACAGCCTAAGGGACTACATGGTAGAGAAAGGGGTTCATTTATTTGGGTTGTGCAGACTGAAGGGGAAAGAGAGCTGGAAAATTAAGATTGTTGTGTGGTTGGGAAAATATGAGAGCTAATTAGCCAACTATTGTGTGTTTTAGATTTGGCCTAGGACCCATCCTTGTGGATTCATAGCCTTGGCTCGAGAGTGACCTATTGTTGAGAATCAGAACAATAATGTCAATGGTTGGGAGGAACGTCCTTGGTCTGCAACCATTTGGTGATGGTTTAATTAAAGATAAGTGTTCTTGGTGTTTTCTGCATAAATTATATTATAATGTGTGCATTTATCTCTCAGATGTATTTTTGTGTGCATGCTTGTTGGTTATTGTTGTGCATGGCACGTCATTCATTCCTTGGATGGTTTAGATGAATCATGATTACCGCTTGTGTGGTTATTGCATTCTTTCATGCTTAATGTTGAATTAATTGTTATCAAAATTTGAAATGAGTTTTGAAGTGCATTTTTGACGTAGTTGTTATTGGACTAATCGGTAGTTGTTGCCGTATATATGTATATATAACGATCAAAAGTTTTTTACAAAAAGTTCTAATAGATCTCCCTAGATCCACCTGGATCTAGAACAAAACAAGACAGGACATGACTCTTTCCCTAAGTTACGACCATTGAATTAGCTAGTAAGGAGAAACAAGTGACATACCTTTGTATCGCTTCCTCAAGTCTGTGTTGCTCCCGCTTCGCTCCGGTGCTCTCGTGAGGTCAAGACCAAGACGACACAAACCAACCAAAGTGAAGATAGCAAAATGTATTCAATCGCCAACTTATGCATATGATCAAGGAATTACACAATAAAGTAAGAATGACTTTATGGGAAAAGGACATGTCACTGTATCATATTAATCGAAAGTAGAAGATACAACCTGATAGCCTTGATGTCGCAAGCTTCCTTTCGGTGACTCTTGGTTCCAACACCACACTCGCTCTGTACTTGCATGAAGAAGATCCAATTCCTCTTGATAGACCTACTAGAGTCTCCAAGCTTCTGTTCAAGCAGGGTTCTTCACACAATTCCTTCACCAATTCTTCAACTAATCTTGCTTAACCTTTTCCATGAGAATCATTTCAATATATAGGAGAGGGTGAGATGGTTACATGGATGAGAATGATCCCATAAAATCAGAGAAACTAGTAAAATGACAACCATACGAATGCCAACTCATTCTCTAGAAGATTCCCTTCTAGAACTCTCGAGACTTCTTCTCTTTTCCAAGCTTGAAAACAAGTTTGCACCCTGTATATAGAGCACAGTGTGAGAAGTTCGCACCCTAGATGAAGATGGCATGCGAGAATGGGTCATTTTCACACCCTAGTCTATAAGCAGCCTGCGAACTCACTTTGAAAATATGTTTTCTGGAAGGAGATAAATGTCATTTTTCTTAGGAGAAAGTTCTTATTGGGAGCATGAGTACACCATTGTGAATACATCACCAAGATGACCAAAATCATGTGTAACACAATGCCCCCCAAAGTATGAGGCCGGAATCAGTGACAGCCGAAATACTTTGTAAACTCTGTGTGTGTGTCAGAAACCAGGAGCTCACGTAATTGAAAACCTGCAAACAACCAAGCATCTGCAGAATATCATACCAGTTCTGAGTTAGGCATTCCCATACTCAGATCACAGACGAATGACATCATGAACTTAGGTCATGGCCACCAATCATACACCGTGGATCCATGCCGTCAAAAATATCGCATAGCCACCAAGAATACACTGTGGATCCATGCAAGAAGATTCAAATTAAGACGACATAGGCACGAGACATACAAATTGGATCAATGTGTCAACAAATTATACATATTCCATCGCAGCCTAGGTCAAAGAGATGAGACCCAGGGTCTTCAATCCCGTCACCTGAAAGTATGAATCTAACCATGTGATTACATGTGTTGAAGTCGAACATGGTAGAAACCACTTGATTACCGGTCATTGATGAAACCGTTAACAAGTGCGAGGGAAATCACCATTAATGTCAATGACTCCCAAGGTACACTAGTACAATCCACCGAACGTGAATAAATGAGTTGAGTTCGAACGTTCGACGGAATCTCCCGATCAGGGGTCAATGATGAAAACCCACTGTCGAAAGCGAGGAAACCTACCATTGAGGCATGCAAGTTCCAAGGTACCAAATAATTTCTACGTCTTGTTTCCGGATAATGAGCCAGAGTCGACGAAACAAAACTCATCATAGGAGGGCCTTGATGTATGCCCCATCAATGACACAAAATGAGTAATAGATTTTGAAGGCGGAACATAGTATGATGTGAGTTGGACTGGACACAGAGAAGGCCGAAATGACGAGAATGGACAACTGCAGATGGCCGACTCAATAGAGGTTTCGGATGAACTTCTCTTGAACATATGAATGACACGACCAATGATTTGGCAGCACTAAATCAGAGACAACTCGGGATATGACCTTGTAGCAAGTCAAATGAAAGAAAAATGGATTTCCCAAACCGGCTTCAGATAATGAATAGGAGGTGTCATGTTCAAGAGCGACGCTTACTGCAAATAATATGAATACGAAAACACATCCCTCTCCCAAATTTTCCCCCACCATTTCTGGCGAGTACCTCTTTATTTTTACGCAAGCTTGAGGAGGATAACATTTGCTTGTTGATGTAAGCTCATCCTTCGGATGAGTCCCTCGAAGTATGTTTAACGAACCCTAGGAAGGAGTGGTTCGGTCCCATTACGGGTCTTTCGATGTTTGTTTAACAAGTCCAAAGATAGAAAACTTGAAGGTTTTTCATGATTATAGAGTCTGGAAAAACAATCAAAAGAGAACTCTCTCAGTTCCTTTTTCGTAAAATAGTCTGATGAGACCGAAAAAGAGATAAATTATCACCCAACAGACTCTTTCTTCAAATACTTTAACGAGTGTGAAAATAGCAAGATCGCTCGGCAATCTTTTCATGTTTAGAGAGTCTGAAAAGAGCTTAAAGAGAACTCCAAGGGGTTCCTTTTTCGTATAACCTTGTTGAGCCCGAAAAACTGATAAAAGTGCGCTTGATTACATTCTCATGTATTTTCGAGCATGAGAACGGACAAAGACCAAGCTCGAGGTTTTGTGTAAAAACCATAAAAAACAACTTAAACATGCAATGAAAAAAGAGAAAAAATATATGTATCCCCGCATATGGACGTCGAAGTCAGCATGTCTGCAAAAGTCGCACTCATAGGGGTATTAGGCATTAGGTTTGTTAAAATAAAACAATTATAAAAACCAACAAAAATGGTAAAAAGTAAATATAAGTGGGTAAAAGTTCTTTTACCATAGTCATTGTAACTTTGCCAAGATTTTAGTCCAAAACCCCTCTTTTGCCCTTGAATTTTGGTGCTCGATTGCGGAAGGTACGAAAAACCATTTGGCGAACCGTCTCCGACAGTGAGGTAAGCTTCTTGTCTTCTATCTTTTCATGGTTCAATTTTTTGTTTTCATCGGTAAATTTTAAGTTTTTGAGCTTGTTTTAGAGGTAAACTTTGCGCTCATCCATTCTCGCAAGCTAGCCACACGGGACCTACAAGAATGTATGATTCTCGCAGGTGGCCCCAAAGGCACTTGCGAGAACCTCACACTGTGCCAAAGGGGCACCTGCAAGAACTGCTAAATGAAAAATTTCTTTAATGTTTGCTCAATGAAAAAAGTACCAAAGCTTGAAGAGAGTTGCTAACCTACTTCTTATGGTTCTTGTGCAGGCATTTGCCTGTCACCATGGTTCTGGAATGGCATGAAAGAGAGCATGAAGAAGATGATGCTATTGCCAGGAATGACTCGGGCACCATTGCCTCTTTGCGAGACTGTGGTCTCTTGAAATTCTTTCGGATCCTGGGTATGAGGGCCCAAGTCAAGCTGTTGGAGTACCTCATTCATATGTGGGACATGGACCAACAAGTATGCCACGTGGGGGTCCACACATTGTCCTTGGATATTGAGGATGTTTATTTTCTGACAGGACTGTCACGGCGCAGGTATCACACTAGCTTGACTGGTAACAAAGGTGGTGGGTTTCCTATGAGTGAATATTTTCGTCTGTACTGTGTTCCAGAGGCGGAAAGAAGCAAAGGAAAACTGGTTATTTGGGGGGTCCAGGATTTGACCCTTCGCATTATTTTGTTCACCATTGCTCGTATCGCTGGGAGCGTTGCTCCACACATGGTTCTCCAGAGCTACTTTCAGTACTCCATAGAGTGTACTGAGCCTTAGGTCTTTAACTGGGAAAACGCAGTCCTTCATAGCGTGAAGAGGCAGTTGACTAAATGCAGGAGAGGCGAACTAAAGGAATTCGAGTACGGGTCATTGTTGGTGTCCTTCTTTCTTGAGAGGGTTCCCTTACTGAGGTTGCAGGTTGAGTGGGGTTTACCGGCTCCAGAGGATCCGAGGATGCTGAGGTGGTGTAACCTCATGGCCCGACATGTAGCTGGACCAATCATCAAATACAACGATTCCTTCTTTGACTGGTTGCGACCACAGATGTTGATGGTCGATGATTATGCCTATGTCGGGTTGGACTTTCGAGGGGATCTGGACTTGGCCCTGCCCGAGGGCGCTCAGTGGGGATATATCGGTAAGAAGTACACACATTTTTTACATTTTAAATGTTTTTGTGAATTTTATCATCTGCAAATGTTTTTATGTTTGTCCAAGGTCTAAATACAAAAATTCTTTTTGATGACACAGACGTGGGGCCTTATCGACCTCTGGGTACTTCTCCTATTCAGTGACGAGGAGAGGTGGCTCCAGTGCCACGATGGGACACTGAAGATTATGAAGCAATGGAACAAAACTTAGAGGGTTTGACTGCAGACATTCTAGACATGCCTCTTGGAGAGGTCTCACGATGTTATCAGCGTCATACAGTGGGTGTGTTAGAGTCTGTTGGCCGACTGCTTCGTAGGGTTGCCCGGGCAGTCGTGTGTTATCGTGAACGTCATCCATGACGTTACTTTATAGAAGCTATGAGCTTCAAATTTTGAAATTTTGGTTCTTGGACAGAACTTTTTGTAAAAAACTTTTGATCGTTATATATACATATATACGGCTTCTACCGGCTTATCTTGTGTTGTGTGATATTTGTGATGTGATTGATTTATAAATGGCCCAAATGTCTGTCTAAAACATAATTATCTAATGCATCTGTTAATGTATTTAGACATCTAGGAATATGTTGATACTCAATATAATCAAAATAACGTTCCAGGAGGCGAATTTGCAAATATACCCGTAATAAAGTAGGACTTCGAATAGCATAGACATTACTTAACTGTAGTACTACTAGCTGTGAATCGAGTCGCACAACCAAGTGACGGATACCGAGCAAGATAGCATCAATTAACAATTCGATAACGGTGCTATACCTTGCAATATTGTTGGTCACACGGCCAAGGCACACACCTCATAGAGTGATAAATTTGTTTGTAGGGGCGTAAATTGCCCAAGCAGCGGAAGCAAGGTTCTGAGTACTACGGCTAGTGCCATCAGCAAAGCCAATGTGGGGTAGCGAAGACTCTGACATCTGGAAATCAAACACAACGTCACATAAGGGTAGAGACCAGATAACGAAAAAGCATACTACAGTAACACACAAGAAGTATGATACAATAAAATACAAGTACTCGTACACAGGGGATCTTATGCATAGTACTTCTTTAAGTACAACCCATTTCTGGGTTCACTCAAACGGATACCATCATAATCAACTAATTCATAAGCTCATTTCTCCAAAACTCGTTTAACGATATAAGGACCTCGCCACATGGCTTCGAATTTTCCAGCTCCTAGCATATCTCGATCTTGTTCGTAGAGGAGAACCAGATCTCCTTCGGAGAAAACGTGAGGCTTAACATGTTTGTCGTATTGGGCCTTGACAAGTTTCTTCTGGGCTTCGATGACTAGGGCAGCGTCGCATTGAGTTTCGTCTAACCGCATGAGATACAACAGACGTTCCTCTTCGACATAGGTGTTTGGTAGGAGTTCGAAGGCTAGTTTCAAGGAGGGTATCTCACATTCAATCGGGAGGATAGCTTCAAGACCATAGACTAACCGGAAAGGTGTAAACCTAGTATCAAACTTAACAGACGTCCGGTAAGCCCACAATGTTGAAAACAACATTGTATGCCAACTTGTTTTGTGAATCCCTATCATTCGTCGAAGCATGGTTATGAGAAATTTGTTAATCGCTTTGACTTAGTCGTTGGCTTGTGGGTAATAGGGCATTGAGTTTTCATGGCGAAGACCCAACTTTTCAGTGAGTTCGGACATCATGAAATTTCTAAAGTGGCTACTGTGATCAGTGACGATAGCCTGAGGAACACCAAAACGAGCTATGATGTGATTGAAAATGAATAATGTTGCGGTCTTTCCAGTATTATCAAATGTCAGCATCACCTCGGCTCATTTCGTAAAATAATCTACGGCTACAATAATGTATCCATGCCCCCCAGCTGAGTGGGGGTGACATGTCATGAAATCGATGCCCCATTTCGCAAAGGGACCAATGGAGACCACAGAGTGAAGAGGAGCAGGATGTGATCGGACCTTATGATTATAGGTCTGGCAAGCGTGGCATTTTTGGACGGCGATTATGCAATCGTTAAACAAGGAAGGCCAAAAATACCCTGTTCGTAAGATCTTTTGGGCAGTGGCATACCCGGACATATGACCACCACAGGCTCCAGAATGGCAGTCATTTAAATCTTTCTCGGCTTCATCAAACGTGAGGCAGCGTCGAAAAACTGAATCAATCCCACGACGATAAAGAGTATCCCCGAGGATAATATATTGACGGGCTTGGTAGCATATTCGACGTCGGTCAGTACTGGACAACTTGGGTCGGAAAGTCTGGGTTTGGAGATATACGATGATATCGTCATACCAAAGATCATCGAAACTAATTAGGAAAAGGGAATCATCAGGTAATGAATCGGCTGCTACATTTTCTGTTTCAGAGTAGGGAAAGTCACATATCAACTCGGCAAACACTAAGGACTTCTTGGACTTAGCTCGTTCAAATTCCAAGTCAAACTCCTGGAGTATCACGATCCATTTGGAGTATTTTCCCCCTAGCAATTGATGTGTGAGAATGTGTTGCATAGGGTTGCAATTAGAAATTACCGTAGTCTTGCGAGAGAGGATATAGTGCCGGAAAAGTTGAACTGCTTGGACGACTGCCAAGGCCAGTTTTTTGACATGTAAATACTTGGTTTCGATAGGCGTTAGACTTCGACTCAATTAATAGATAACATGTTCATCATGAGAATCATCCTCTTGGACGAGAACCATAGCGATGGTGTAATCTGAGGCTGCGAGGTAGAGGAAATAATCGCAACTGTAATCGGGGGGGAAGAGAAGCGGAGCACGTGTCAGGGGAAGTTTCAAAGCTTCGAAGGATTTTTTTGCGATGGTGTCCCATACGAACTCAGACCCCTTTTTGAGCAGTCGCGTAAATCCAAGAGTTATCTCGACGTAGTTCGGGATGAAATGACGAAGAAAGTTTGCTTTCCCTTGCAAACTTTGTAACTGGCGAAGTGTAGAAGGAGGAGGGAGATTGAGAATCACCTTGACCTTTAAAGGGTCTACCCTGATCCCTTGACGTGAAATGATAAAGCCTAGAAGTCGGTTGGATTCCACGCAGAAAACACATTTGTGAGGATTCAATCGTATCTGGTAAAACTGACAGCGGAGGAAAATGGCTCGGAGGTGGATTGGATGATCGACCCGGTGCATGGAATGAGCGGATAAGTCATCAAGATATGGCTGCACAATGTGCTCGATATCATAGAAGGCATAAGACATAACGCGCTGAAAATTTGCGCCAGCGTTCTTTAGACCGAAAGGAAATTTTCGATAGGCGAAAGTGCCCCAAGGACAAATGAAAGCGGTTTTGTGTTGATCCTCAGGAACAATATTGATTTGATTATATCAGGAGAAACCATCCATCAGAGAGAAGATTTTGCTTCCAGCGCAATCGTCGACAATATGATCAACGAAGGGGGTAGGAAAGTTGTCTTTAGGACAAGCTTTGTTAATATCCCTATAATCAACGCAGACGCGTATTGTGCCTTGTTTCTTGTCGATCAGGACAAGATTGGAAACCCAGTCAGTAAGGGCCACCACGTAAATAAATCCGACTTTGAGAAGTTTCTCGACTTCAAGTTTAATAGCAGTCGCTTTACGTGGGTGAACTGGACGAAGGCGTTGTCAGACGGGTTTAGCGTCGGGGTATGTCTTAATCTCATGTATCACGATGTCGGGGTCGATACCCAACATTTCTTCATAGCTCCAGGTGAAGACGTCATGAAACTCTTTGAAAAGTGACTTGTAGGTGACGATTTTGTCAGGGGACACGAAGCTCTGATATGCACATTTTCAAAAATTACAGGTTTGATGGATATGTCGAGGGGAATAGTGGGCGATATATTGCTTAAGTTCCCTTCGGAAAACACATCATGTGTGGACTTGGGAATAGTGGAAATGACGACAACGGTCGACAGGGTCGAGATCCGTTGGTAGCTCTCAATGGTGTGTTGTTCCAGGAAGAGGATGGAACGGTGATGGCCATCATTCCAGGGGGTGTCTTCCATGACAGACATAATCATCTCGTCCATGGGAAAAATGACGTGGAAAGGATCTGGAGATAAATCACCAAGAGAGGGGGTAGAAGGGGTTGCCGATTGAATGGCCTGATAGGTGGATTCGACCGGACTCAAAGGCATTTCGTCGCCATAACGAATATGATCGCCAGGATCGGGTACCATCCATGGGTCATGAGACGCAGGGGTTCCGTGAATCAAGGTGTAGATCATGTTGATCGAAGCGACAGACGAGTGTGGAACATCGGGTGGTGGAATGAGGAAGGTACCCATTAACGAAGAGTCTTTGAGAAGACCTACACCGACGTTCTCGTAACCCGGTGGGGTTTTGGCGATGAACGGTATGTTGCCAGTATGTGTATCCGAGTTGAAGAAGGCTAATTGGTCGACGGTGATGACCTTTCCTTGATGTGGGAAACGTACAACACGAAAAAGAGTCAACACAACTGTGCGCATGGAATCGATCCAGCTATGGCCAAGCAGAAGATTGTAATCAAGAGGAGCGTCAAAGACTTCCACTTCGACTTGGACCATTTTGCCTTCTAGCGTGATTGGCAACGAAGGAAGGACACCGTAGGGCTTAAAACTGGAGCCATTGAAGGCTTTAAATGTGTTATGGGATTCAATCAAAGAGGGAGAGCAGGTAACAGACATGACACACGTCGAGGCACCCTCGTCGATAACGGTTCTACAAATGTTTTTGTCGGAGACAATCACTTGGATTTGGAATGCGAGTTGAGGGGGTAACCTTGGAATGTAATCTTCCAAGTCAAAAATTATTAAATTCATGTCCGTCGGGTCGATTCCACCGATAGGTTTCAATAGTGCCTTCCATTGTGACAACTTTGAAGGAATTCGAGGGCTAACATTGAGGAAGGTGCTTGGGCCAGATCTTCAACAATGTTATAGTTCTGGGCAGCACGAGCATGAGGATTGAAAGCCAATTTTCGAACGACACCCTTTGGAGGAGGGCGAAGAACTATGTCAAGGCTCGGTCATTCGAGATGAAGAGGATCGTTGGTAGGTGGAGTCGTGGGAGATGGTTAGACCAATGAAGGAGGTATATCATCAACCTTCTCTTTAGAAGGAGAATAATCTTTGGCTCGAGTGGTAAGTGCGATGTCATTCTTCTTTGAATCGCCAGTACATATTAATACATAGGATGTAGTGGAAGGGGAAGGTTGGTCATGAATGACCAATTGGGCCTGTTGTTGAGAGGGGAAGGTTTGGGACAAAACGGCCAGAGTGGGTGGTTTCGGGGCCCCTTGAAGGAACTTAGTAACCTCGGCACATCATGGGCAATCCTTCGTGTAGTGATCATCACCACAGATAAGACAAGGGTAGCAAGGTTTGCGCTTATCCCTATCGTCAATAGGTGGGGTTTTGGTTCTCTCTGCTTGAGAAGTATTTTTGTCCTCCTTATTCTTACCCTTTCCCTTTCTGGATTTGTTTTTACCGACTGGGGTAGATTGAATAGCATTTACCTCAGAAGTCTTGTCGGTGGGAGGGGTAGGAGACGGAGCATTTTGAACATTAGAAGAAGCGGGTTTGGGGTTGTTGCTCGAGGCGGAATGTGGTTGGGAATGGAAAGTGCCAATCACACTGTCAGCTGCATGAGAAGTAGCTGGAGTAGTTGAAGTGGTAGAAGTGGAAGGATGAGGTGCATCAGGGAGCAAGTCGTAAAGAGTACCCATTTGTGAGTAAACGAGGTCAAGGTATTGAGCATGACTTATGGCCTGTTCTTCCGTGACAACTCCACCCATGGCGATGTCACGACCGATGTCATTTACAAATGACTTTGTGAACCACTCTGCCAACAACTGATTGGGAAGTTCGAGTTTGATGAGACATCGTCTCCGTCGCCACTCATGGATGTGATCGGATATATGAGTGGCTTTGTTTTGTTTGAAAGAACTCAAAATCCCGGTCCCCGTTTCATAATGGATCGGTAACTGGTAGTGGGTGAGGAAATCCATAGCGAGGGTGTTGAAGTCGGTGAAGAAACCTTGTGGTAATTCTATATACCACTTCGCGGGAGAACCCGTGAGAGTTCGTTGAAAAAGGCGTAAACGAATAGAGTCATCCATCAAGGAGTTGGACAAGCACCAGAGGTGAAATGTCATGACGTGATTGTTGGGGTCCTCTCCTGCTTTGCCATCGAATTTAGGGATGTCAGACGGTAGCTTGGCTGGTATAGCGGGCCATTGGGGAGAGTGACGGATTGGATCATTTAAAATCCTCGACAGATCCGGAAGGTCCAAAGTGGATAAGAAGGGTAACTGTCTGTTCACATGTGGGTACTGGTGGCTTTGGGGAGGGATTGTTGTCGGCAAACCAGTGGGACCATATGCAGTCTGCATATAATCCGAAGACCCAGGTAGATTCGGGGGTTGTTGTAGAGGGAAGTAGATCATAGGATTGTACCCTTGAATGGGGGCATCGGGTTGAGCATTCGAACCCCAAATGGGATTGGACGTACCTGGATATGGTTGGCCTATACTAGGGGGTATAACAGAGGGAACTTGAGGCTGTTGCCCCCCAGTCGATTGAGGATTATGTTGTATTAGATGATTCCAATACTGGGCCAAGGATGGAGGTATATTTTGTCCATAGGGTGGGGTCGGTGGGGGTTGTGCTCCCATCAAAGGTTGTGTTCCTATTGGGATTTGTGTTCCAATAGGAATTTTCCCTACAAGGGGGGGTTGAGTCACACCTCCCTGGTGAAATTGTCCACCAACAGGAATCTGGTAATTTGGTGTGAACGATGGAATGGTGCCAGTAGGATTAGTGTCGCTGATAGAGGATGGAGAAGGTCCTTCGAAAGGGGGTTGAGGAAGTGTCGGAATGAAGCCAGGAGGAGAGTGCCTAGAAGAAGAGGGACCACCAGGAGTTCCGGATGGGGTTTGTGTAGGAGTGGGAATATAAGCATTCAACGCACGATATCCGGGTGGAAGCGTCGAGGTGACACTAAGCGAGAGCGGTGTGCCAATGGGGGCTTGACTAGCCGCTGTAATCCCAGTGTGAATACTCGTAGTATTTGTGTAATGGACCATTTCTAAAGGGAGGGTCAAGATGTGGTCAGCTCGCAGAGCTTCTGTACCAGGAAAATAATAAGCAGTAGTAAAAGGTATTGTGTCTAGGTCAGAGGTTTTGGGGAACGCAGGTGAGATGGTGATTTCAACGCCTGCTCCTGAACCAAAGAGATCCCATCTAAAAACGCCAGCAGACCAAAAAGGATCTTGGCCCTCAGGTCTTGGAAAAGGTCCATTCGGTGATCCAGAAGACAAAACAACTAAGTCTCTGGAAGAATTCACTCGCATAATACATCTTTCAGAATCGGGGTGAAGCTGAAAGTCCTCTCGAGAATTGGTGATTCGGAACTGTTCTAGAGAGTCAGTTCTTTCCACTTGTGGAGTGCTGACGTCTTGGACTTCACTCTGTTGAGGAGAGCCCTCTGGTGAGCTTGTAGGCAGGGGTTGAGAACCTTCCAGATTTTCTAGGGGTAAGCCCTACATTCTATGTGAATGACGTGGAGGCTCTATTGTGAACGAGTTCCAAACTTACGAAGAAAATCCTATGGTCAACTTGGGTAAGCAAACAGCACGTGCTAGTAAAAATTTTAGGAAACAACACCAAGCAAACAAAACCTTCTAATTACGAAGTTACTAGTTGGTGATGAAATCCAACGTCGCAACAACGAGACGAGAAGGGGCTGGGCTAGGGTCGAAAAGTTACATTGACGACCTGCTTAACGGACTTACGCCCTGGTGCAAGCTCCCACACATAATCATGGGTATACCCTCCAAGGAGCCCGAGTGAGTTTGGCCAATGTCGATTCCAGGTACCGTTAAGACTTGCCCCTTCACAGTCACCTTGTGTAAGATCCTAAGAAGATAGGCCACTAAGGTTACCACCGACAACAATAAATCCTGGGGGGACAGTCGACAGTCCGATCCACATGCAAAGGCAGGGTATCTAGCCCAAAATCAACTTGAGAGGCTTCTACTCATCATTGTGGGTATACCTTCAAGTGACCCCCGTAATACGTGCAATCTCTACACCGATATCAACAAAGCAGGGTGAGTAACTCTGTCAAATATCAATGCGACCTCGGGTTTGACCCTTGTGTGAGAAGGGCTTCCCAGGACAAAATGTTGTAAATGGAATTTGACACTCCTTAACACAAGATGTTATTGTGTGTTTTTTGCTTTGGAGAATGTATCTCTCTGCCTATTGCAAAGCTCTAGCCTAGCTAATTATTGGTGTAATAGAGTCCTAGAAAAGAGTTACTAATTAAATTTTACAATTGCGCGATATTATTAAGGGTTGTTGTTACTCAAAGGAAACGGAGATGAAACCGATGTTGTGTGAGACTCTGACCCAACAATGCATAGATAGGAATGAAAAGGTATCAATTCTTGTTCAATGAATCCTATTTACAGGAGGGCAAGAGAAGTTTTTTGGAACAATCTTGAACTACGAATATGAAATCTTCTTTAAAATGCAATATCAACAAATCACGTAACAATGGAAATTCTCTATCTATTTCAACAACTGATTTCCAATATTTTCAAAATGAAAATGCTTTCAAAAAGAAAAATGTTTTTTACTTTTCAAAAAGGGCCACCATGGTGGTGAAACTAAGGAAAATCAATAACTAGTGAAAAGCCACAAACAAAAACCAATCTTTCAATGAAGACAAAAATGACAAGCAGACAAGACTAATCTTTTCAATTACATGAGAACAATGATTTTCCAAGTAATGAGCAAATGAGAAAGACAAACAATCCCAACTTTCAAACCGATCATCGGCTCCTAACCAAACTCGCACTCAGATTCCAGGATCAGGAATTGTATCATTGCTAAGAAAAGTCAAGAGATGAGAGTTGAGAAAAAGTTGGACAAGAAGAGTCTTTGATTTCGAAGACTGATCGTGCACAAAATACGAAGTCAAGAAACAATCAACCAATGGCCCAAGAAGTTCTTTTCAAACACACATAGAGATCTGGGCATCTGAGCATACAAAAACCCTAATTCCAAAAAATTTTAAAAATGGGTTCGCAGGCTATCAGAGATGTACAGTGCGAGAATGGATCATTCTCGCAGGCTGGCTTCAAGCAGAGTGCGAGAAACTCACACTGAACTGAAAGGCAGAGTGCAAACTCAAGGGGTTCTCGCAGGCTACTGAGGGGTACAGTGCGAGAAGGCCTGAAACTAGGCTAGATTTTGGAAAAAGACAAAAATTTTGAAGGGACTTCTGGACCCAGAGAGTCTGTCAGGATGTCCTAAAGACTCAGAGATTGATAGAAATTAAGAAAATTAAGGCAAGAGAAAATGGCCAAGGAAAAACACCAAAAACCACTAAAAAATGGGTTGCATTCCCAGTGGAGTCGCCAATTTTGTTATCGGACTAATCGATAGGTGCGAACACTAACAAATCTCCCTAGATCCACCTGGATCTAAAACAAAATAGGACAGGACATGACTCTTTCCCTAAGTTACGACCATTGAATTAGCTAGTAAGGAGGAACAAGTGACATACTTTGTATCGCTTCATCAAGTCTCTGTTGCTCCCGCTTCGCTCCGGTGCTCCCGTGAAGTCAAGACCAAGACGACACAAACCAACCAAAGTGAAGATAGCAAAATGTGTTCAATCGTCAACTTATGCATATGATCAAGGAATTACACAATAAAGTAAGAATGACTTTATGGGAAAAGGACATGTCGTTGTATCATATTAATCAAAAGTAGAAGATACAACCTTATCGCCTT
>SNQJ01S0013937.1:411755-457700 GCA_010110895.2 Picea sitchensis
TATATAGAGCACAGTGCGAGAAGTTCACACCCTAGATGAAGGTGGCCTGCGAGAATGGGTCATTCTCGCACCCTAGGCTATAAGCAGCCTGCAAACTCACTTTGAAAATATGTTTTCTGGAAGGAGATAAATGCCATTCTTCTCAGGAGAAAGTTCTTGTTGGGAGCCTGAGTACACCATTGTGAATACATGACCAAGATGACCAAAATCATGTGTAACAGTAGCGTTCCTAGCTTGCTTATGGCTAGGTACATTACAGAGTTGTGGAAGTAGTAGAGTTGCAACAATGTTTAGACTTGTACCAAGGTGTGGGGTTTCAGCAATACGAGGAATTGCAACAAAGGGTAGAGTTGCAGCAATGTCTGGAGTTTCAGCAACAACATGTGGGTCGGGACTGCGGCTTGACATGGTATCTTGGTAGAAGTCGTCCTTGTCCAAATAAGATGTCAATTTCATAGTAGTGGAGTTGTGGTATATATATGCATAGTTGAGGTGAAAGTGCGAGCAGAAAGAGTTGATATTTGTAGCAACGAGAGTGGGAGCAGAAAGAGTTGTAGCAACAAGAGTTGCAACAAGATGGAGTTGGAGGAAGCCAGAGTTGCAGCAATGGGAGTTGCAGCAAAAAGAATTGTAGTAATAGGAGTTGCAACAACATTCTTCTCCCCTCCATATCCTGAAAAAAACTTTATTAAAGAATTTTTTTTATTAAAACTTTATCAGAAAGATCCTGACATAACCATCACAAAATTGTGAAGTTCCCTTCTTTCTTTCTCTCGGATTTTTTTTTTTTAGCATGCCATGCGCCATCATAAGATGATTTTCAAAAAGCATGCCCCCACGCATGCCCCTAAGGGTTTTCATACATGGTTTTTATTTTTTTAAACAACAATGAATCATTCAACAAGGGTTCCCCCCTTGTTTACAATCTCCAAATCATTGTCGGACCATCCACTAGTGATCCTATTCTGAAAGGCTTCCTTGGATATGGGTTTATGATATAATCAAAGCCTATTTTCATTTTCCATCAGAGGATTTTTCTCGTTGTCAATGGTGAGAAGTTTGATGGCTCCAATGTTATATACAGTATCAATCTTGTAAGGTAGGATCCATTGAGTGCATAACTTCCCTTTGAAATCCTTGAACCCGGAGTCAAGTAATAAGGTCCAGTCTCCAACTTTGAATTTCTTCTTTTTAATGAACGTGTCATTCCATCGAGCTCTTTGATGCTATATTACTTTTGTATGGTGTAGGGTAGCTTGGTGGAGTTCATCTAGGTCGTTGATCTGGAGGAGTCTATGTTTATGTGCTTCAATTAAGTCCATTCCAAGTTGTACAATTGTTTTAAGTGCCTGAATATCTGTTTGAATTGGTAATAATACTCTCTTTCCATACACGGTTTCATATGGATTACAGCCAGTAGTAGTTCTCCATGTTGTCTGGTAGGCCCATAGAGCTTCGCATAGTCTGTTAGCCCATTCCTTGAGGTGTAGTCTGACAATATTGGTGATGATGGCCTCAAGGATTCTATTTGTCCCTTCTACTTATCCGTTGGCCTATGGGTGATATGGTGTAGTAACCCTATGTTTGATATTGTATTTATCCATCAAGTCTCTAATGATTCTTGAAGTGAATTGAGTTCCTCCATCAGTAACTATTTCTCGAGGTATCCTGAATCTGGTGAAGATTTCTTCATGAAGAAATCCTACTATTGTTTGTTCTGTTGCAACTAGGAGTGCCTTGGATTCCATCCATTATGTGACATAATCTAGACATACTAGGATGTAGGAGTTATGGTGGGAAGAAGGATTGATCGGCCCTACAAAGTTCGGGGCCCATCGAAGGGTTCTCATACCAACTGTGGTTGTAATGGCATCTTGTATGATTGCACCGGTCTTCCCATGCATTGGAAACTATCGCACATTTTCACATTTCCTTGGCATCTTTGAATATGGTGGACCAATAGTACCCTTGGTGAAGTAATTTGTACCCAATACTTGTGTCTGCAAAGTGGCGTCCACATGGACTATCATGAAAGGCTTTCAAGATCTCATGGATCTCTTCTTCTCGCATGCATCTTCTGATAATGAGATCCAATCCTATGTGGAAGAGGTAGCCATCGATCCATTAGAATATCTAACTTTGTTTGATCATATTTTGTCGCTCTTTTGGAGATAAATGATGTGGTAGTCTACTTGCAGCCAATTAATTAGTGATATCTACAAACCAAGGAGAGTTAGTAGAAACTGCAAATAGGTGCTCATCAAGAAAATAATCTTCTACGGGTGGCTCATTCTCGTTAGATGTAATTCTTGAAATAAAGTCAACTACTACATTATCTTTCCCTGGTTTATTCAATATGGTTATATCATATTCCTATAGTAACAATAACCACCTCGTTACCCTGCCATTAGTGATAGGTTTGTTCATTAAGTATTTTACGGCAGCATGGTTAGTGTGCAATATTATTGGATATCATGTGATGTAATGCCAAAATTTATTAATTGCATGTATTACCACAAGAAACGTGTTTTCTGTTACCGTATAATTCAGTTCTACGGGCGACATATTTTTGTTGACGTAATAGATTGAGTATGGATCCTTTCCTTCCAGTTGTCCTAGAAAAACTCTAATGGTGGTGTTTGATGCGTCTGTGGAGATATGAAACGTAAGGGACCAATCAGGTCCTCTTATAATAGGAACTTCAGGCACTTTAGTATTCAGTTTGTCAAGTTTATGTGGGCATGTTTCTGTCCATAAAACTCAGAATCTTTGTTAATCAAAGCAAATAATGGATGAGCAATTCATGAGAAATTTTTCAATAAAGTAACGGTAATAACCAACATATACTAGGAAACTTTGTACCTATTTTTGTGAACATGGAGTTGGGAAGTTTAATATTACCATGATTTTCATCGAGTCCACATGGATGCCTTTAGCTGAGATGTGGTGTCCTAATACGATGCCATCAGTTAAAATCATTGAAAAATTATCCTTACTAAGGGAAACATTTGGTTCCTTACACCTTATCAATGTTTTCTCTAGATTTGCCAATGCCTCATCAAACTCGTTTCCATATGTCATGAAATCATCCATATATTTTTCCACACAATCATGAATTAAATCGGAGAATATACCAATTACATCTCTTTGAAAGGTGGTGGGGGTGTTACATAACCCAAATGGTAGAACACGATAGACAAATGTCCCCCATGGATAGGTGAATAGTGTTTTTTCTTGATCCTCGGGTGTGATCTGGATTTGGTTATACCGGTTGAATCCATCAAGGAAAGAAAAGTATTTCTTCCCTACTAACATATCTAGGACCTATTCAATGAATGGAAGTGGGTAATGGTCCTTGTGTATTGCCTTGTTGATTTATTTATAGGCCACACAAATCCTCCATTTACCATTTTTCTTTGGTACCATGACTAGAGGGGAGACCCATTGGTTGTCAAAAATTGGATAGATAAAGTTGGTCGCGAGCAATTTCTATAGCTCTTCCTTTAGTATATCCTTCAGTGTGACATTCATCCAACATTGAGGTTGGTGAATGGGTCTAGATCCTTCTTTGATATATATATGATGTGTGCATAAGTCAATATGGAATCCCTTCATGTCAAAGTAGTCTCAAGCGAATGAATAATTATTCTTTTGTAGCATCTTAACCAAAAAAAAATTGTTGTTCAGTTAGTCCTTAGTTGATTTTCAAGGTTTTCCTGGGGCTGATTCCTGTGGATTATGTGGTGGACCCTTGATCTTCCGTAGGTGGGGACTCATAATTTACAAGTGAGATGCTTGTTGAGGCTAACGAAGCCTCTGTTTCTAGTTGCATAACATTCTAAAGAACATGTGAGTTGGCTGAGGAAGAGGAAAAAGATATGAAATTATTGATTTCATCGTCCTATGTTTTATCTCTGGTGGCTAAGAACTGATCTATAGATAGGATTTGGTTAGCTTCTCCTTCTTCATCACTATCTTCCCCATCAGTCTAGAGTGATGAAAATAGTGTGTTTAAAAGTGTTCTGAGGGAGAAGGAGTCAAGACTTGGTTCTACATCAAGTCAGGAGTCAGGAGTCCCTTCAAGTCTTGGGGGACCCATCAAGTCTTAGAGGGGGCATCAAGTCAGGTGTGCCAAGAGTCATAAGGTGTGCCAAGGTAGGCACCACCATATATGTTATATGTTATATATAACATATATGTTATATATAACATATATGTTATATGTTATTATATATAACATATATGTTATATGTATGTTTGGTTTGGCATGAAGATAGAGGGATAATAGTTTTGTAGAGGTCTTGTGGGAGATGATCATGTTGCCTAACCTACAACCGATGTAAGCATCATCGGTTCCTAGCCAAGGCTTTCCCGAGATTAAATGACACCCTCCCATAGAGGTTTTTGGTTGTAGGATCAAAAAGTTGGTGGGATATTCCCATGAATCCACTGATATCACTACGTTGTCTAAAATTCCCTCTGGTTTGATAGTTGATCTGTCATCGATTTGGAGTACAATTGGGGTTTCCCTAAGGCCTGTGAGTCCTAAGGATTACATGGTCTCATGCATATTAACATTAATGGCAACACTGAGGTCAATTAATATGTTGCTAATAAGTGTATTATTAATATACACATTAACTAACGGTCTGAAAGGGTCAGAGTATTTGGCTGCGACAAATCCCCCCATCATTAAATCTGACAGTTTACCCATAACATGGACAATTTGGGGATCCTTTCATTTTCTACTGGGTTTCCTCAAATAAATTTCTCATACCTCTTTCAAATAGATAGGCACATCCTTAATGGCTTTGAACAACTATATTTTGACACACACATTCTTGAGTTCCCCGAAGAAGTCAAACTCGAGCCAAGTAAGAGGTTACTCTAGGTTTAATCTTTCTGGATAGGGTGGGATTTGAAGTTCAGGGTGGGCATGATATTCTTTCAAATGTTCATGAGATTTTTTATGTTATGGTTCTTCATTTCAGACGTCCTCATTCAAATATTCAATGCAAATAGGATGTTGGTCCTTAGTTAGTGTCTTCCTAGATCGAAGGTGGATATCATTGCAGTCTAGGGAAGAGATGAAGTATGGGATAGACATCAATTCCTACAGCTTGCGTTGGTTTTTTTGGCCTTCCTTTATTAGGGTTAGGGATGGGTTGTGCAGGTAATTGTGGTCGAGGAGGTGTTGAAGTGGATTCCTACATCTGGGGAGGGGGAATAAGTTACATGGGTGGATGAATTATGGCCTTTTGAGGGCCTCCTAAAGTGGGATTTCTCCACCCCTATTTCCATAATTGGTTTGGAGGAGGAGGAGCCATCCATTTTTGTGTTGGAAGACTCCATGGTTGAGAAGTATATTGCATGGAATGATTAGTACAATATGAATTGAAATAATAAGATTGGTCTTGAATCATACCTTGAGGTTCGGGTTGCCCTGGTCACTTCTGAAAGACAAAGCATAATTGCTCTAGTTCCTCAACTTTATGATAGATAGCTTTTAGTCCTAGTAAGGATGGATAGTTGCAAGTAGCATGGTCCTCACTACATATTGCAAAGACCTCAATTTGATCCAATGGAAATTCTTTCCATGGGTGCTTCATTCTACACTTTGGACAAAAGATGGCTAAATCTCATTTTGTATTTTCCTTCTTCTTCTTCATTTGTAGTGTATCCATCTGGGAGCTCAAGGAACTAAGTATATCAGTCTTGAAGTCTTCTAACATGTTCCCGATCTCTACTCTTGTGAATCCACCTCCAACAGTCTTTCCATATCTCGTTAGTATATCTCTTGGTCCTTTGCTTGTTTTTGAAGTGCCCTTGGAGTATTTGCGACAAAGTTCCAAGATAACACCATATTATAACTGAGAGACATCTCCTCCACCCATTAAGTTGAGAAGTTCAATGCAATCATCTTGGATTCCTCTCAATAATAATACATGTTGTGTATCGGGAGAAAAATATCCTTTCATCTCCCTCTGCAAATTATAGTTGAACCTTTCAATGTAATCCTCAAGGATCTCATCTTCTTGTTGTGTCATCTCGAAGACTTCCTCCATCTTTTTTTTATCCTTACAGTAATCTTGGTACTTTTCCATAAATTTCTTTGTAATCTAGTCCCATGTGCGGATGTTGTGAGGGAAAAGCTTCCCATTTGGTCCCATCTGGTCCCATCTGCGGATATTGTGAGGGCCCAACATTCTTTAGCATGGCAGGGAAAAGATTCAATTTATGTGCATCTAACACATAATCATAACTTATTTAAAGTACGTCGAACTCGAAGAGGAAGGTGTCATGATCTTCTTTAGACAAACCATGAAAATTTGGTTAAGCAAAATGAGGGATATTATTCATTTTGGTCTCTTCATTTGATCCTCTAATTGGAAATCTAAAGGCATAGGTTTATTCCTTGATAGTTTCATGTGTCATTTCCTTCTGAGGGTTGTCCTTTGTTTCCGAAGGTGCTTTAGGAAAGATGAACTCCTCGGAGTGGTATTGTCCATTGATCGACTCCTTTGAAAGGGGAACCTCTGTGTGCATAGAACCTTATATGGTCTCTTATTTTTGAGTGGAGGTTTTATGTCTCCTTTTGGCAATAGAACTTGTTGTAGGTGACAAATAGTTTGGTTGATTGTGCTCCTTTCCCTCTTTAGAGTGACCTACACTATTAGCTTTACGAGGATTTTAGGATGAACTAATAATTCTACCTTCATGATCTCAAACTCTGTGCATAGAAAAGATTAGAAAAACATCCTACAATTTACTGAAAAGAAATCATATCATTCAACCTATGGAAATGGAAATTGAAACAATAGAAAAACAACAACTTTGCTTTTGACAGTTCTGTGGCAATGACGCCAAAAATGACGAAATTTTCAATCACTTATTAATTAATTTACTAAACAACTGAAGAGTTGTGCATTTAATTATCAATCTAAGGTCGTAATTGAACTTATGAACTGTCATGCACCGTATATGCAAGTATAGTGTTGTGATTTCCAATGAGTTTTAGTAATTTCAAATGATTGTCACAAGAAAATATTTTAGGATGCTTTAGCAAGTCACCGAATTACGCTATATCAAATCCACACAGTTGCAGGGAAGAAAATCACACTTGTGGGAAAGTAAATCACACTTGCAGGAAAGTAAATCACACTTGCATGAAATTAAATCACACTTGCAAGAAAGTAAATCACTCTCACGGAAAAGTAAATCACATTTGCAAGATAGTAAATTACTCTCGTGGAAAAGTAAATCACACTTGCAGGAAAGTAAATCACTCTTGCAGAAAAGTAAATCACACTTGTAGAAAAGTAAAGGTGACTTGTTCAAGTATTAATATGACCTTGATTAATGTGATAAATTTATTATAATTTATGCACGGAGATACAACAAACCCTAAGCTACAAGGATCAAACTACATTGTGCTTATAAACAAATGGGAGAGATTATGTTAATTTGCAAACCACAAGATTGCCAACTAGAAATCTAGATGCATAATTGCAGCAACCAGAGTTGCAGTAATGAGAGTTGCAGCAATGACTAGAGTTGCAGCACTGGTAGTTGTAACAATGACCAGAGTTGCAGCAGTTGCACTTGAGCAGGTACTGAAACTCTCATGTTGGGAAGGTGTCTGCGCAACTTGTTCCTCTAAAACATTGTAGCACGAAAAGTAATAATCTTCTGAAGAATGCATACAAATAAGTATTGAAAATGGAATATTGGATGAGTGATTGTACCTTAACCAAAAATGTGTTGTCGTAGATGGAAATTGTTATGAATATGGAAGTGGGAATGGTAAAAAGGTGAGCAAAAAATATTGGACAAGTTGTAAAAATATGTCTATTTGAGCACCTGTCACCAACATATGATTATATGATATCATGCATGTGTGTGCATTTATGGCATGTTACCTCCTCCTCTCTTCTTGTTTACATATCCATTTTTGACATAGACATTAAAATTATCACAGAATAGTGAATGAAGCTAAAACTCTTCGATTCCAAACATGGTTTCCAATTGTTCAAGTTTGTGTCTACCACTTGGACCCTTTCAAATTCTAAAAGGTGTAGCATCACTCTCCACGTTGTTTTTATTTAAGTCCCCGACAAGCTTTTTATGGATTATTATCATATATATATTCATTTTTGTTATCAACCTTTACTATATGTCATTATTTGAATACATAGGATTGGCATATGTTATTTGATATGTATGATTGGATATATGTCATTAGATGTATATGATCAGATATAGGTTATTAGATATAATATGAAAATATATGTTATTCACTTATATTATGTTTATTGGATATATGCATGTGTACACACATTAAAAAATATATGATCATATATTGGACACATATGTTATATTATATATATATGTTATATTATATATATATGTTATGGGATGTTTGTGAACATTTAAATGTTATGTACATGTGTGATGAACATTGAAGATATCATATTATAACAAGCATGTTATTGGGTCTATGTTGATCTACGATACACACACTTGGGATTACACCCTTGATTTATGCATGCATTAGACTATATTTGATTGTATTAGTCTAGCATGTGCCTAATGTGTGAATATTGTATTGTATAGTTTAATGTGTGAATATTATATAAAGAAATGCATAGTTGTTTAGGATCCACGTACTATGGACCTAAAATGTGGACTTGAGTAGCATAACTCTAGGTTTGACTTGTTATTTATACATGTGCTTGCTATTGAAAAGACCAATTTAGGTGAAAAATTGTATCTAGTCACGAGGGATAGCTTGATTGGCGAGAACGTGCGCACACTCTCCCAGGTTGGGGAGAGGTCACGAGTTCAAGCCTGGCAACGAGTCCCTCGGGCTGCTGCTTTCCACTCCCATATCATCCACTATGTGGGGAAGTATCGGGGTGGGTTCCCAGCGGGTTAATTTCCATTGGAAAAAAAAAAAAAAAAAAAGGTGAAAAATTGTATCATATTGTATTGTACACTACAACAAGATATTTATTGTGGCCAATAAAGTTTGTGTCTTTGTTCACACTTGTAATATTAATTCTTTGTTGATATGACTTAGCACATAAACCTTAATGCAATCAAGTTAAGATCGGGACAATAAGTTAGAATTTATCATTGTTTGGGATATTTTAATTTCAATATCACATTGTAGTTATAACAAAATAACAGTAGTTTCATTGCCAAAAGCATATTGTATACCACAATGTTTGGGTATATATGACGGCCCAAGGTAATAAGATGACACTTTGTCATCCTTTTAATTTCCTCCTATGTTCTTATATTTAGAATTGAATGTTGACATCAATCATAAAAAAACAAGTTAACATTTATTGTTTTTCTAGTCATTTCATCTTTAAATTAGCCTAAAATTGCTCTAAGTGAATAATTCTACATTTGATTTTCCACGTATGCTTTAAAGTTCATCAACATTGATCTCATAAATGTAAAAAATTAGTAGAAGCGTTAATTATGATCTTATAGAATTTGATTAAATAATCCAATGATTATATTCCCAAAGAAGGTATAGATCTCATAGATGTAAAAAATTAGTAGAAGAGTTAATTATGATCTCATAGAATTTGATTAAATAATCCAATGATTATATTCCCAAAGAAGGTATATTGTCATAAGCAAAGAACCAACTCTCTTCTCTTCTTTCACATGCCTTTGTGGTTTATATGCATCTTATTAAAGGAGAAAATAAGTTTGATTTGATAATCATGTAGTTCCATGTTTATCATTCTCGTACCAACACATTGTTAGTCATGGTCATGCAACTAAGAGTTAGCATGAACAATACTCCTCTCACTCAAGTTTTGTCATGTGGATGTTTAACAAATGGACGTGACCACATGATCATGATAAAAAATACTTGGTGCTTCTTCTGAATCTCATATGAACATATATATCCATGATCAACTATTACATGACATGCTCTTCACTAGTGGGACAGATTGCAACATGCCCCTAGTACATTTAAATTGGTGAAGGATAAATTTATGAAATAATGGGGTGTGATGGTGGAACTATCTACAAGCATTCTTGCACCCATAAAAAATCTATAGAAACGAGTTGTCTTTGAATGATTTTAATTGCATGTTAAGAGAAGAATTTGAGAGAAGTGGAATTGATAGCATAGAAGAGAATTGATAGATTCAATGGTTACTATACTCCTTATCTCCAATGGTTCATGTCACAGTACATGGATTGACATCTTCCCCTTATCATGATACCCTATAGATTATTTCATAATGTTATGATGGATAGACAACTTTGTGCTAGCTATTGAAGTAGAAATTGCACTAAAATGGTAGATATGAGCTATGGATCATTAGATTGCTCAATGCATAATTAAGAAAGCATAATAAATTTTATATTGATATTTCCAACATAATCATCTACCTAAATAATGTTCATTAAAGAATGCAAATTCACCTTAAACTTCACACTTAGCAAAACAATATCCTTGTAAATCAAAGACACCAAATAATCCTTGCTACATTCAAACCACATGGAGACATAATCAAGATAACTATCATGCATAAGCCATGGAATAAGCATGAATGACCAATATTGGTAAACCAAACCTAGATTTTTTTATCCTACTACATTCACCACTAGAACAACCAAATCCTATTCAATATGTTCCTACACGACAACCTACTCCAAATATAATGTTTCCAATGCAACACATGCAACTACCATAGTTCAACAAAGTACCACAATCTCTGATTCTTGGATAACAACCTAGATTATGTTATCACAATGTAGAAACTACAAACTAAGAAATGTTTATGTGATTCAAGCACAATCACAGGGAAGACAAGATAATTAGAACAAAATTTTTAATTAGGGCAGAAGGAAAGTTATGCAATTTTTTGGATGTGGAATAAGAGGAAAGACTGTATTGAATCCCTTTCAGTGATGCAAAACAAATGGTACTTGTTTATGTGGTCCTTGCAATCACTTCATGCATTACACCAAGTTTACGATAAAGTTCATCAACCATATCCAAGTGGCACCTCGTTTAAATTCAACAATACAAACTACTAGTCTACCTAGAGCGTGTGTCCATAACATCACAGATGTTAACCAAGAATGTTATGGTAATGGCACAAAATGCCACAAGTTGCTAATATTCCTAATAGTAATGGGAAGGTTAGCATCACCTCACATTTAGTGGATGATAAATCTTCTCCATGAGAATTTTCTTTTTAGCATTATCATATAAAAATGAGGAAACATAAACTTAGGAAGAAATTGAATGTAATGTGCTTGAATCTATTTGAAGTTGTCATTCTAATTCAATGAATCATGCATTCCCTTTCAATGTTTGAGATTGATATACCTTTCTTGAAGATGATGATTTATGCATGAACCTTTTTGTATGAGCTAGATGTGCACATGGATCATCCTAAAATAAGTAGATGTGGCATACACAAAATGATCAAGTCATATACACTTATTTCTATCCACTTCAATGGACTTCAAGTTTCACATGCCATATTATAATATGATGCCAACACAAATGTTAACATGATATCATTTTGGCATGAGATTAATTTTGCGATGCTTTCTAATCTAGATTTATTTTTTATCATGAGAAGCAACTTATCAAATATGATACACAATACTTTGCAACATGTCTCTATTTAAGTAAGAGAATTTATCCACTAGTATTCTTGTACTCGTGAATATCCACTAGAAACAAGGTGAGACATCAAGTGATTTTGACCCTAGATTAAGAGAAGGATTTGAAACAAGGGGAAGAAGTATTTTAGGATTTCAGTGCATTCAGTAGTTGTTCCACTCCTTCCCACCCACAACTTGCTTTATAAGCAATAGTTTGAAGTTGATCACCTACCAATAAACCTTACAACTAATATCACAATTTTATGATTGTATGTTTGAATATTTTACACCAAAACCCAAACCTCTTAGTGGCAGTCAACAACAACTTTAAGCACTACAATAACAATTTAATCAACTCATTATTTGGAAGCCTCAAGAAAAATTATATCTATCTTATATACATAATAATTTACCAGAAAAATATCCACTATAGAATTTCAAATCTCTATGCAATAATCTTTATTATGCAAATAGCGAGGTACATGCACTGAAATTACCTCACAATTTTGTTTTCATTGATAATACTTGGAGGTACAATAAACAAAATTGTCACACATTGACACAACACAAGCATGACTCACATGACCAAAAAACCCACACTAGACCTCTCAATCACGGCTCAGTCACCACCCATGCCACCCAACCCAATTCAGTTTGTTCCCCCACAAAAACAAATCCCAAACATAATGTCCCCCATGAAGCACATTTAATCTAAGTGGATATTGGTGGCCACGCAACTATTCCATTGATTCATAACGGTTTCACATCTATGTAGTTCTACTACAGTTTTTTAGGTCTTGAACTTCTAGCACATTTTTTGAGAAATTCCATTACATTTTTGGTAGTTGGCATAGGCCACACAATTATTTCCAAACTCATAGAGCATGTATTAATATTGGTGACAATCCAAGAAACACCCTGAATGGAGTTTGTGTGAAAAAATTGCACCCTCGAAAAGATGATTTATCAAATAGCCTACTTAGGGCCTACATTCCTCTTTCCACATCATCTCCCAGGGTTAGGGTTTTGGATATTTAGGGTTTTTCCTCTTAGGGCTTCATACTTTATGTTAAAAGGGCAGTCTTGGCATCTTGAAATGTCTTCTTCTAAATAATCACAATTGGCATGCCTCTCTTTATAAGCTACCACCATTATATATAATTTATATTGTTTTGCATTTTATAGTCATTTTTTATTCCATTCATTGATAGAATTTGGGTTTCAATATATTAGTGTTCTCTTTGCAATATCTATAAGTGTTTCAATTTATATCGCTACCTTCAGTTTGTTCTCTATATAATCTATATCAATGGTATGAGAGCAATATGTTCTTTATTGTTTCTTTGTGCATGTCCCCAACAAGGTCAAGGTATATGGAGTTGGATCTCAAACTAACTAAAATTAAGAAATACCAATTTTGTTGGCCCAAGTGACCTCCCATGGTAGAAGAAATGAGAGATGACAGAGAAGGAGATCTTATCAAGTTGTTTCTTAAGGAAGCCCTCCCACAACATGCTAAGCCCTAGACAAAGCCCCATGTTATGTATAAAACCACTTATTAAGCCCTAGATATTGAATTATTACATTTCTAGTGCTATATTGGTATGTAGGCTAGAAGCCTTCATTACACCCTTTCATTATAATTGCACCCTTTGTAACCTATATATATACCAAAGAGACTTAGTCTTAGAATCATCTTATCTCATCTCATATTTTCTTCTGAATTAGATATATTGTAAAAGGATGTTTCCCCATGAATTGGACTATATTCATTGACTTTTTCTCATTTTTAAGAGGTTGGATCATAACATTTGGTATCAGAGCATCGATCATAGGGTTTTTCTTCTTCAAACGAGTCATATTGGAATTTTACCTATAAAGTTTTTTATGGAATGCTTTAGACAACAAAATTTTGATATTACTCAGGGAACATATCCAAGTACTTCTGGTAAAAATTTCAAGTTTTGTTTCCATATATTTTTGGAGATATAGCCTATGGAATATAGGGTTTTTCACTCATCCTAGAATCAGTTCTAAATGATTCATCTAAGGTTTTTTTCTGTAAGTTTTTTTTTGGGAAGTTTTAGATATAGAAATTTTTAAGGTACTGAGGAAAAATAGAAAATAATAGGTGGTAAAAAATTTAGTATCTTTTTCAATATATTTTTGTAGATATTGTTATTCCCCATTTCTAGGGATAATTAAGGAGATGATGTCTTGAGGCCCACATGTTAGAGACAAGGAGTATCAAGAGGCAGATTAGCAGGAAAATCCCTCCACTCACCACACATCACCATACAATTGATGGAAGCAACAACCACCACACCCAGCTTGGCTCACGGAGGACATTAGGTCTTGATCCATGAGGTAACAAGCCTGACATTGTGGTAAGTGTCATTTTAATAAAGGAAGCATTACAACATGTTGCAAAGGGTCCTTTCTTGATTTTGAAAACGTTTGCTTGGTAATTATGCCTTTTGCCTCATTTTACCTTGGTGGTTGACACGTTGTCCTAGCAAGTTGGTCACCCTCAGGGATAGGGTTGCTACTAGGGGTCTCCTTTAAGAGTCATTGTACCACCTTCATCCATACTTATCATTTTCCACACTCATTTCCTTTTGTTTCCTCATATTTTGGGATTTCAGGCATTGCTAACCCAAGAAGGGCTTGTACCTCATTTCATGGGAAGAGGGGTTAACGTCCCCGAGGAAGATAGAAGCTTCTATGAAAGAATAAGAAACTAATGTTGAAAATAAAGTGAACACAACAAACAAGGACCATCAAAAGTCAGTCCAACTTGAGCTCTACTTACTCAGTGCTCGCCCCAGTCCCAAATTAATGTTAAAGCTTGGAAACCCTAAAAGAGGGACCCTCAAATTTACAAATTACAAATGAAAGAAGGGATTGGAAATATGGAAAAAAGGGGTTTGGGAAAAGGTGGCAAGCAAATAGTTGGTAACTAAATAGCAAGCACACCCTCAACAAAGACGCCCATAAATGAGACAATATGAGCTCTTGTATGTCAAGAAACCCCATGCTCAAAAGTTACACCCCCATCCACTTCACTCTCTCTTACATGACTTATAAAGGGTCTCCTTAGGAAACACTCCTTGACTTGGGAAATGATCTACCCAATAGGTCACCATGACAACCCTCCCATATTTAAATTTAGCAAGTTGTATAAGCTCTTTGAGCATTTGTTTATTTTGAAAGGGGGGGTTTGATGCACATGTTTGGGTGGTTCTTTTATTAGATATGGATTAATTGGCATGACACTTGTGAATTGTGGTCCCTTGGAGGGAAAATATGTTTGTCTTTGTAGGTCCTTGTCAGGTGAAGTCATATCATGGAGGCACAAGGTTGCTTGGACCTTCATTGGGGCATCAATCCCATAGGTTGGATGATGCGCCCCTCTCCTTGGACACATGGGAGGAGGAAAATTTCCTTTGTAGGAACTTGGATTCCATGAGATGACCATGTTCCAGCTCCTTTCACCCCAATGTTGGGCTTGGAAGGCCTAAAACGTCACACCCTGTGCCCTAAACGTCACATGGGCTAAAGGTTTTTGATGGGGTTCTCATGGTTGATGGTGATGTGACTTGGTTTGATGGAGAGAGAGAGATGTTTCATGCATTATGACACTTGGTAGCAGGGAATATGGCCTTTGGAAGCCCAATGTTCTTCATCAAGGATCAAAACGTCTCCCCTAGAGGCCCAACGTCACCCTTTAGGGCATGACGTCACCCCTAAAAGGGAATTTGTTTTTTGTAATTTTGAATTTTAAGTTGTAAAAGGAAAAATAGAGGAGGTCGACCTCCCTAATTTGTGGTTGACTTTAGATAAGTGGACAAACTGGTTTTACCAGACCTTATATAAATAAAGGTATTGTCATTTTTCATTTTCATCATAACTCACTTGAGAATTACGTATTACATGGCTGAAATTTTCACCCTATTTGGGCATTTTGCTCTATCTCTCTCTTGAATGTCTCTTGGATGTTAGTACTTTGTCTATTGGTGAAGATAACTAAGGCACTATCTCTTGGAAGGATTGTTCTTGGTATTTTGGTGGAATATACTTGATAATGAAGGGTTTCTTCATGTTATTCTTGGAATTGGTAAGGAATTTCTGCATTTATTGTTTGATTTCCTCTTGTTTCAAGCATTGATTTTTCTATACCCTTGGAGAAGTATAAGGGCATACACCCTCCATCAATTCTACCTTATTATCTTTGGATAAGCTATATTTTTGCAAAGGTTGCTAGGAGGAGTAAAAGGGCTTACACCCTCCTAGATTTAACTTGCTAGTTTTTTATTTTCTCTAGGGAGTAAAAGGGCTTACACCCCTAGAGAAGTAACAAAACTAGCCCTTACACAAGAGTCTCCATTAACCCAATTGATAAGGCATTTATCTATTTTCAATGGAGATATAAAATCATTGCATTGGTATACGTGAAATGTTGAGATATTGCAATTCTCTAAGTTGGAATTGATTCTATATTCTATAATCTTTCTCATGCCCCAAGGGCATATTCTTTAGCCAAGTAATTCTCTTTGTTGTTATAAATTAACTCTATAGCCATTAGGGCTGCTAAAAAATCATCTTTCTTTAATCTTTGCACACTATTCTACCGTTGAAATTTTCTTGTGAACCTAGATTATTGTTCTACTAATTATTGGCTATCATTTGGACGATTTAATTGTTGATTTATGTGGTTAGTTCATTCTGATGTAGCAATTGTTTGCTACATCCACTTGGATGTCATAAAAATGTGTTGATAACATCACATAAAAGCCACAAATCACCACCAAAGTCTTGCTTTAATCATTGACTAGTCATTGCTAGCTTTATTTTTGATATCTTGTAGTAGATTTTGATGTTTAAATTTGCAATTATTGACATCATTTATTGCTGATATATATATTTCCATACTGCTGCAATTTGGGGCAGCAAGGGTTCTTGCTTGATTCCATTTGGTTTAACGATTTTATATCTATCGTTTGTCTTGTTCTGGGCAAGGCTAACATTGTTTTGCAGGTACACAACACTTGGAAACCATTCTCCATCTACAAGACTCATTCTCAAGCCTTACTCTTCCAATATTGACCTATATGGGTGTCCATCGATCATTCTCACACTTTTCATCTCAACCCCCTTAGGGTCACCAGGATTCCCCCCTTGTGGTGATTTCATCATCACTAAAGCGAGGGGAGTGTCTATCTAAGGTGACAGTGGGTAGGTACTCCTGTAGTTGTCTCACCTTTGTGACTTGGGTTGGGATTTTCCCAAGCTATAGATTGTGTGATAAAATTTTGGTGTCGTTGCCAGGGAGGATTTTGAATCCTCTTTTGAGCCATAACGACACTTTGGCAAGCTATCCCAAAGCCTTTCCTAGTTTTCCTAGCAACTCCACTTGAGGGAATTTTCGTCTCCCCCTTTTTTGAGTAACTTTATAAAGCTCATATG
This sequence comes from Picea sitchensis, assembly GCA_010110895.2. Lineage (NCBI taxonomy): Eukaryota > Viridiplantae > Streptophyta > Pinopsida > Pinales > Pinaceae > Picea > Picea sitchensis. Next base: position 428,874 of record SNQJ01S0013937.1, read on the forward strand.
GCGACTCCACAACCTAAGAATACACCATTCCCTAGTACCCTTTACATCTTTTGATGAGCCTTGAGCTCATATGGTGACTCCATTGAGGTGTCATTTCAGATAATGGAATTATGGCACCATAGGATGAACCCTTGCCCAGAGCTTGTCGTATATCGAGGACACTTTTACAGACGAAAGAGGAAAAAGTTGTTGATGAAGCCACTGAGCATCTGATGAATATTTTAAAAGGGTTATCTCAAGGATCTACTGAAGAACAAGCCTCCATGGATGAAGAGATGATTTAAGAACATATCTATGAATAAAGTTACCAAGAGGATCCCAGTGAAGTTTCTTGTATTGAAAATAAGGATGAGACATTTGTATCCACGCTCCCACTTAATGGAGATGAAGATTTCTTGCCTCACATTCCTCCTGGAATGATTAGTATCAAGGAAAAAAATTGTCAAGAGGTTTACCAACCCCTTGAAGAAGAGTAGGAATTACCCCATGAGGGCTTGATTGAAGAAGTGAGCCCTCAAGAAGAAGAACATGAGTTACCTCGTGAATTACCGAGCAATTTAAAGAGGATCCTCATGAAGATGAAGTGCTTGTATCTACCATTCCATTTGATGAAGATGTCCATGCCTATGTTCCTCCTTCATATCAAGAAGAGAACATGGTAAGTTATAATCCTTTCAAAATTTTGATGATACTTTATTACATGATTTTGGAAGTGAAGAAGTGTTAGAGGGGCCCTTAGATGCAATAAAAGCTTTGTGTAATAATGTGATTGAGAATATTGATTATTTCATACATGTTGGAAGGCATGCATGGGATGTTGATTGTTTGGGTTTTGATGGGGATCCCATCTATGACATCGAGGGAAATTTCCAAGTAAGGAATACACAAGTCTTTCCTTTTGAAGGTTGTTTTTCATACATGGATCATCTAGTCATTTGGCATCCTGATGATAACATGAGTATAGATTGGTCTCATCCATTCAAGGATGAATTTTCGTAGTGTACTCATGATGATTTTCGGTCATGCTTTGAGAAGTGTGATTCGTATCCTTTTGAGCACTCAGATTCATTATGCAATGAAAATTTCCATCCACCATCATGCTCAAATATTGATAAAGATAAGACTATGGCCAACCCAGAATGATCAGAGACTCACACTACAAAGAAACATTATTTTCATCTTGGGGCTTTTTGCAGGGGTTTTTGGATAAAGAAGCAACATGCTTTGGGTTTTGGGGAGGATTCTTTCTCTGAACCCAAGGTTGTCCCTTATCTCATCTCTCCTTCTCAATGAAATTTTAGGGTCTTCTTGGGATCTCTCTTCTCCTCTCAATATTCAGGAAGAAGTGGTGTGCTAAAAGAGGATGAAGACAAGCTGTCATCTATATAGGGTATCCCTCTTCATGTTGATTTTAACCTTGTACAATTATTTACTGCAAACAATTTTTCAATAAAACAACAAAAAAGATACAATGGAAAATGCACACATTACACTGAGATTTTTCCCCTAGAAACCCAAACCAGGAAAACCAACATATTCTATATTCATCATCACATACACTATTTACAATACAATATACATATAGGATCCTGTAGCATCCAAAACCCTAATCCAATAACCCAGATTAGTCAACGATCCTAATTCCTTAACCGGAAATAGAAAAACCATCGGCGAAAACCATGTGCCGAAAACCGCCCAAAAACGGATGCAAAAAACTGCCAAAAACGGACACTAGTTCTACCCATGCAAACAATATAACACATACCCAACACTTCAAAGATGGATTGATCAGGATTGTGGCCATTCTTTCCAGCAGGATTATCTCTTTCCCACCCACCTCTATGAGTTGCTTTTGATTACTGACCACATGCTTATTTATACTTATGATTATTATGTGCTTAACTTGTCCTTGATATATTTTATAATTAAGCACAGGGGGAAGCACTGGGGTGAGATGTTGAGTAGGTGGTTGCATTGGTTGTAGGATTTCACCTGACATTTTCAGAACCTGATCTCCATGGGCCTTAGGTCCCAGGTAAGTAGGTAGGTCATCTTGCTTTCTTGCATTTGCATATTTCTTTCTCATGATAGCTTAGTTTCATGTCATATCTCATTTTTCTCTACTTGCATACTTGTTATGGTCATTTTCTTTAATCATATTGCGTGTTAGTTTAGAATTTTTTGACAAAATGCAATTTTTTTTTCTAAAAGTTAGTTGAAATTTTGATTATATGAACAAGGGGTGAGTGAGCCACCCTCAATATCCACCTTTTTATTTATTTCAGTGTGTGTACGCATAGGTCTTACCGAGATATGTTGAGGCTCTCATCCACTCTATGGTGAGTACATGTCCCAGAGTAGGAGCCAAATGTTATCCCCCATTTCTAGGGATAACTAAGGAGATGATGTCTTGAGGCCCGCAGGTTGCAGACATGGAGTATCGAGAGGCAGATTAGCAGGAAGATCCCTCCACTCACCACACATCACCATCCAATAAATGGAAGCAACATCCACCACACCCAACTTGGCTCACAAAGGACAACATGTCTTGCTCCATGAGGTGACAAGTCTGGCATTGTGCTAAGTGTCATTTTAATAAAGAAATCATTTGAACATGTTGCAAAGGGTCCTTTCTTGATTTTGAAAATGTTTGCTTGGAAATTATGCCTTTTGCCTCATTTTACCTTGGTGGTTGACATGTTGTCCTAGAAAGTGGGTCACCCTCGGGGATAGGGTTGTTACTAGGGGTCTCCTTGAAGAGGCATTGTACCATTCCCATCCATACTTATCATTTTCCACACTCATTTCCCTTTGTTTCCTCATCTTTTGGGTTTTCGGGCATTACTGATCCAAGAAGGGCTTGTACCTCATTTCATGGGAAGAGGGGCCGATGGCCCAGAGGAAGCTAACATCTGCTATAAAAGAATAAGAAACTAATGTTGAAAATAAAGTGAACACAACAAATAAGGACCATCAAAAGCCGGTCCAACTTGAGCTATACTTACTCAGTGCTCACCCTGGTACCAAATTAATGCTAAAGCTTGGAAACCCTAAAAGGGGGACCCTAAAATTTGCAAATTATAAAGGAAAGCATGGATTGGAAAGATGGAAAAATGGGGTTTGGAAAAATGTGGCACACAAATAGTTGGTAACTCAAGAGCAAGCACACCCTCAACAAAGGCACCTATAAATGAGACAATATGCACCCTTGTATTTCAAGAAACGCCATGCCGAAAAGTTACACCCCCATCCACTTCACTCTCTCTTACATGACTTAGAAAGGGTCTCCTTGGGAAACACTCCTTGAATTGGGGAATGATCTACCCAATAGGTCACCATGAAAACCATCCCATATTTAAATTTGGCAAGTTGTATAAGGTCTTTGAGCATTTGTTTATTTTGAAAGGGGGGATTTGATGCACATGTTTGGTTGGTTATTTTATTAGATATGGATTACTTTGCGTGATACTTGTGACTTGTGGACCCTTGGAGGGCGAATCTGTTTGTCTTTGTAGGTCCTTTCTAGGTGGAAGCCTTATCGTGGAGGCACAAGGTTGATTGGACCTTCATTGGGGCATACATCCCATAGGTTGGATGATGTGCCCCTCTCCTTGGACACATGGGAGGAGGAATGTTTCCTTTGGAGGCACTTGGATTCCATGAGATGACCATTTTCCAACTCTTTTCACCCCAACGTTGGGATTGGAAGGCCTAAAACGTCACACTGTATGCCCTAGATGTCACATGGGATTAGGGTTTTTGATGGGGTTCTCATGGTTGATGGTGATGTGGCTTGGTTTGATGGAGAAAGAGACACTTGGCATGCATTATGAAACTTGGTAGCAGGGAATATGGCCTTTGGAAGCCCAACGTTCTTCATCAAGGGTCAAAACATCTCTCCTAGAGGCCTAACGTCACCCTTTAGGGCATGACATCACCCCTAAAAGGGAAATTTCTTTTTGTAATTTTGAATTTGAAGTTGTAAAAGGAAAAATAGAGGAGGTCAGGCTCCCTAATTTGTGGTTGAATTTGGATAAGTGGACAAATTGGTTTTACAAGACCTTATATAAATAAAGGTCTTGTCATTTTTCATTTTCATCATAACTCACTTGAGAATTACATATTACATGGCTGAAATTTTCGCTCTGCTTGGGCATTTTGCTCTATCTCTCTCTTGAATGTCTCTTGGATGTTAGTACTTTGTCTATTGGTAAAGATAACTAAGGAGCTATCTCTTGGAAGGTTTGTTCTTGGTATTTTGGTGGAATATACTTGATAATGAAGGGTTTCTTCATCTTATTCTTGGAATTGGTAAGGAATTTATGCTTTTATTGTTTGATTTCTTCTTATTTCGAGCATTGATTTGTCTAGATACTTGGAGGAGTATAAGGGCATACACTCTCCATCAATTCTACCCTCTTATCTTTGGATAAGCTATATTTTTGCAAAGGTTTCTAGGAGGAGCAAAAGGGCTTACACCCTCCTAGATTTACCTTGCTAGTTTTTGTTTGCTCTAGGGAGTAAAAGGGCTTAAACCCCTAGGGAAGTAACAAAACTAGCTCTTACAAAAGAGACTCCATTAACCCAATCGATAATGCAGTAATCTATTTGCATTGGAGATATAAAATCATTACATTGGTATATGTGAAATGTTGAGATATTGTAATTGTCTAAGTTGGAATTGATTTTATATGCTATAAGATTTATTGTGCCCTAAGGTTCTTTAGCCAATTAATTCTCTCTCATGTTATAAATTAATGTTACATCCATTTGGGATGCTACAAAATCATCTTTTTTTTTCTTTTTTTTTTAATCTTTGCTTACTATTCTCTCGCTGAAATTTACTTGTGAACCTAGATTATTGTTCTACTAATTATTGGCTATCATTTGGATGGTTTACTCGTTGATTTATGTGGTTAGATCTTAATTTTGTATAATTTTTTTGCTACAGCCACTTGGATGTCATAAAAACTTGTTGATAACATCACAAAACAACCACTAATCACCACCAAAGTCTTGCTTTAATCATTGGAATTTTGACTAGTCATTGCCAACTTTATTTCTGATATCTTGTACTAGATTTTGATGGTTAAATTTGCAGCTATTGACATCATTTATTGTTTATATATATATTTCCATACTGCTGCGATTTGGGGAAGCAAGGGTTCTTTCTTGATTCCCTTTGGTTGAATGCTTTTATATCTATCATTTGTCTTGTTCTAGGCAGTGCTAACATTGTTTTGCAGGTACACAACACTTGACAACCATTCTCCATATACAAGACTCATTCTCAAGCCTTAATCCTTCTCCAATCTTTACCTATATGGGTTTCCATCGATCATTCTCACACTTTTCATCTCAATCCCCCTAGGGTCACCAAGATTTCCCCCTTGTGGTAATTTCATCATCATTAAAGCGATGGGAGTGTCTATCTAAGGTGACAATGGGTAGGTACTCCCATAATTGTCTCACCTTTGTAACTTGGGTTGGTATTTTCCCAAGCTACAGATTGTGTGATAACATATATCTCTTGTGGAAGTTGGGATTTGTGACTAGTCCTGAAATTAGTCTCAAATGAGTCATCTTTTTATTTTCACTATAAATGAACTTAGGTGAAGTTTTAGACTATAAAAATTTCACAATTCCGAGGACACACAACGAATTACACGTGGAAAAAGTTTCAGAATTTGAATCACTATAATTTGTGATATATATCTTGTGGACATTGGGGCTTTTTACTAATCTTGAAATTACTCTTAAACAAGTCATTCTGGTATTTTTTCTATAACCTTTAATCTGTGAAGGTTTAGACTATGAAATTTTTAGGAGTTTAAAAAGTTATATCAGAGTACTACAGGTCAAAATTTCATACTCATAAGGGTTCAAAGTACAAAGATATGTGATAACAAAGGTAAGCCATCCATACATACTCCAAATTAAGGGTTAGAAAGATATGTAACTTACAATTGACATAAATTTTGATTAGAATATATATTTTTGGTGATTCGAAATTTGTGATAAAGAGAAAAAAGAGGAGATTTATTATTTTCTCACATGGAAAAGCATTCTACAAGAGGTGATATTGGTACTCCTCATAAAAAGTCAAACATGGCATCTAAAGAAAGTGAAGACTTAGAAATCATGTTATCCCAATTAAAGAACCGAGTTGATGAAATGAGTGCTAGTATGTTGAAACTAGTGGATTTACCACATTCTCGGGAATATCTTAAAAATAAAATGGATGAAAATAGGAAAGAGATGGAAAATAAGATGGAGAGAAATTGGGAGCTTGTGGAAAAGAAGATGGAGGAAAATCAGGAGAAAATGGAAAAGAAGATGTTAGAGTTGAAAAATTCCATGTCTTCCATGATGTTACATGCTCTAAATGAGAGACTCCCTATAGGAGATATAAAAATGTAAGGAAATCATGAAAATGTAGACGAAATAAATATTGAGTCCCATAATCATGATTATTCATCACTTCAATATCCACATCATCAAGGCTTCAAGTCAGCACCAAGGAGCTACTTCATTGCAAAGATCGATATGATGAAGTTTGATGGAAAATATCCTATAACATGGATATTACAGATGGAGCAATACTTTGATCTACACCAAGTGTGAAGCTTACAAAAGGTACCTATTGCATCCTTGTATTTAGAAATTGATCAATTTGTTTGGTATTAATGGCTTTGTAAAAAAAAAAAGAATTATATTATCTCTTGGTCCATTTTTACGGATGAATTGATATCACATTATGGGGATATTAAGAGCAATACATTATTTAGTCAATTGATAAATATTTGGCAAAAAGGTCCAATTACAGAGCACACTCAACAATTCCAAAAGCTTAGTTTCAAAATAACAAATACTTCTGAGGATAATTTGTTATATCTCTTTATTGGAACTTTAAAAGAGAGATTCAACATGATCAGGTGTGTCTTTTCGAACCTAAATCCTTAGAGAAAATTTTCAGTATGGCAAGGAAAATGGAAAACAAAAATATGGCTACTAGAAGGGTGGCCACTAGAAACTACACAAAGCACCACGTTCCCTCTCCTTAACCAACAAGGTTGAAACCTCAACAAATGGATGAAAGAATATCAAAGGGACTACATTTCAATTGTGACAACAACTACAATAAGGAGCATAAATGTGGTGAGAAGAAATTATTCTACATAGACTATGAAGAGGAAGAAGATCTAGAATTAAAACCATCACAAGATCTATATCAAGGAGAGACTACTCCAACAATATCTTGTCATGAATTGGTCAACATCAGTACTCCGAAAACCCTCAAGATACAAGGATACATCAAAAATAAAAAGGTAACACTGTTGATTGATTTTGGTAGTACCTATAGCTTCATCAATTAAAAATTAGCCAAAGATCTCAATCGCTTTATATATTCAACACTAGAGTTTCAAGTAACGATTGCATATGGAGGTACCATAGATTGTTTTGGAAAGTGCCATAGTATTAATCTCAAGATGGGGGAGTATTTTTTGGATAGTCCCATGATTGCCATCCAAATGGGTGGTGATGATGTTGTATTAGGGGTCAAATGGTTACAATCATTGGGAACAATGGCCCTTAATTTTCAATATATTTTCATGAGATTTTCCTCAGATGGCAAGGAAATTGAGATTAGAGGTATACAAGAGAAACCCTCTACGATGATAAGCTCTAATAACATGAAAAAGTTACTCAAAAGGGGACACCATGGTGTAATTTCACAATTGTGCTCACTAGACGTTCAAACATCTATATCTTGTGTTCCATTGGATCTCCAAATAGTTATCAACAATAATTCCAACGTATTTGGAGAAATTCCTAAGGGTCTTCCACCTTCTCAAGCTCATGGCCATGCTATTCATTTGCAACCAGGAAGTGTACCACATAACATTGTTGAAATATTGTAACTGCAAAGAGTATTCTATTGATTTATTATTCATTAGATCAATCCCCTTTTGTGGATTGATCATGGTGAGCATTGTAATTGACCAAATCCTCTTTTTGCGGATTGGTCAAACCCTAATTGTAATATACAAATTAAGAAGTTGGCCCCCAGGAAAATTAAAGTGGTTCTAACCACCCAGAAAGACAAGTCGGCCCTGCCAGTGAAGAGACACTTCCTTTCAACGCTTGCTAGTTTGTATAAATAAATAAATCCAACTCCTCATTTGTTCACTCACTCAGCTCACTCATCTAATGCACGGGTTTGAAGGAAGTTGTAGTTGCTAGTTGCCGGAAGAAGGAAGAGAGAGAGGTGTATTGCTCAGTGTTGGATATTCTCTAGTGTTTGGTTTATTGTCTTCGCATTGTATTGGCTATCTATATTAAGGAAGTTTTTGTTGGGTTTTCTTCCCCATGAGGGTTTCCCAGGATAAATGTTGTGTATCTTGTGATTGTGTTTCTCTCAGTGATCCTACCTATGCTATTGTTATCTAGTAAATTGAAAAGAAACCTAATAATAGCTTAAACCATAACAAACATTAGGCCTTGCATGTCTCCATATGCACAGAAGAGTGAGATTGAGTGTATGATCTAAGAAATTCCAAAGGTTGGTATCATTCAACCTAGCCAAAGTTCTTTTTGTTCACCAGTGGTGATGGTTATGAAAAAAGATGGTTCATGGAATATGTGTCCATATTATAGATAGTTCAACAAGATGACCATCAAAGATAAGTTTCCTCTTCCTCTTATTGATGAATTATTAGATGAATTACATGGAGCAATTTTATTTACTAAGTTGGATCTTCGTTTGGGATATCATAAAATCATAATGAGGCAGGAAGACATTCCCGAAATAGATTTTTGAACACATGAAGGTCATTATGAGTTTGTGGTTATGCCATTTGGACTTACTAATGCACCTTCAACATTTCAAATCTTGATGAATTCTATTTTCAAGCCCTTCCTTAGAAAATTTGTGTTAGTATTTTTTGATGACATACTAATATACAACAAATATTGGGAAGAGCATGTACAACATGTTGACAAAGTATTACAACTACTGGAAGAGAAACAACTTTATGCGAAGCCTTCCAAGTGTGCCTTTGGGGTTCAAGGAGTGGAATATTTGGGTCATATTGTATCTCATGAAGGTGTAAAAGTGGACCATAACAAAATTAAATCTATGAGGGAATGGCCAATTCCCAAAACCTTGAAGAAAATTAGAGGATTATTAGGATTGACAGGCTATTACCGCAAGTTTGTCAAGAACTATGGTCAAATAGAAACACCTCTAACAAAATTATTAAAGAAGGAATCATTTTCTTGGACTCAAGAAGCAACCAAAGATTTTGAAAAAATTAAGGAAGCTTTGTGTACAACTCGTTTCTTGGCCACACCTAACTTCACAAAAACATTTATTATGGAGTGTGATGCCTCAAGCCATGTCATTGGTGTAGTTTTAGTGCAAGAAGGAAGGCCCCTTACCTTTGAAAGTATCCAACTTAAAAGACAAAAACCTACTCAAACCTATTTACGAAAAAGAAATGTTGGCCATACTACATGTAATTAAGAAATGGTGCCCTCACCTAATAGGAAGATACTTCAAAGTAAAAATAGATCATGATAGTTTGAAGTACTTCTTGGAGCAACGATTATCGTCATAAAAGAAATAAAACTTGGTTACAAAGATGTTAGGTTATGACTTTGAAATTATCAAAAAAAAAAAAAAAAAACATAATGTTGTGGCATATGCCCTTTCAAGGAAAGAAGAAGAAACAAAAGGTTCACTATGTGTTATTTCTATTCTTCAATCTGATTGGGTGGAAGAAGAAATGATAGAATGGAAGCAATATCAAGAGGTATGCAAGGTCATTCAACAACTACAAGAGGATCCTAGTTCATCGGGTAATTTTTTATGGAAGAATTGTTTTCTATGGTATCATGATCACCTATATTTATGTGAGAATTCCCAACTCAAACATAAGGTCCTTCTAGAATTGCACACTTCTCCTATAGGAGGACATTCAAAATTCTTGAAAATGTACCACAAGGTCAAGAAATATTTTTCTAGAAAGGTATTAAAATTGATGTTCAAATTTTTTTGTCTGAAAGTGTAGTCTTCCAACATAATAAGGAAGAGACAATCAAGATGTCAGGTGTCCTACAACCATTACCTATACCAAGTCAATGTTGGGAAGAAATTTCTATGGATTTTATTATAGGTTTACCCAAATCTGAAGTAAATACTGTCATTTTGTATTATATTTTTATATTTCTACAAGTGTGTGCTTATGTGAGTAAGGATTCCTTGTCCATCTCTGAGGAATTCCAGATATTTTTTTATGTTGTAAAATTTTGATTTATTTGAACGATAAAGATTATGAGTTTGTTGTTAGCATTCTCAATAATCAAGAAATATCAAGATATATCTTTCAAGACTATACAGTGGAGTACCACCTCTATAAAAACGCAAGGGGATTCATATCCTCACAAGGTTGTTGTTTCGATCTTAACCGATTCAAACATCAACAAGGTTAAAGAGAAACATAAAGAAAAAAAATAGTTTGAAGATTTATCTAGGCATCTTAAATACAACATGGGATATAGTTGGATTACCACTTAAACATGGTGATGCCATATGGTTTCCTAGATTCACCCACTAACAATGTAGGTTTTGTGCATCAATAGTAAACAATGCATGTTTCTAATGCCATTGTGTATTGGTGCATGTACTCCACAACGTGAACGATGCATCTAGGGAACTTGAACACACCATAGGACCCAATTGGATCACACTTGGACCTAATTGTGTATTCCAATTGATCGGACACATCAAACACAGTGTGGGCTATGCACTCAAGTAGTTTATAGTGCATGCTTCTAGCAATGTTAACCAACCATTGGTGTACCTTTCACCTTGGGTGATCTCCTTGCTCACAATGCGAGGTATGTGCACTAAAAGTCATGATGTCACTTCTAGAGCATGGCACAATAAACACATTAAAAAACAAGGAAAAGGACAAAAATAATAATCATTGGGTGATCTCCTTGCTCTAGAGGATCAATGGTCATAGTATATGAAGAGAAATGAAGTTTGTTTTAATGAAATTTGGAATTTTAATGCATCACATAGGAAGATTGAGGAGTAAGAATGGAAAACCAAGCACAAAAAATTGTGGCGTAGGTAAACTAAAATGTTGCACTTATGCTAGGAAGGGATGGAAGCACCAAGGGAATTGTAAAAATTACCATTTTTTCCTTCTTCATGGTGCATCCCCCCCCAACCCCCCCATGCACCAGTGCGCCCATATATTACTAAGACATTGACAACAGTTTTTTATTTCTTATTAAATACATCGATGTCCATTATTCATAGTGGAACACCATAGATATTGCATTATTAATATTAATGCACCAATGTAACTCTATTGTAAGTGCATCGATGCACCTCTTAGATTATGGTGCACCATGGTTCATTTTTTGTAATCATTTTTGACAATGTTATGTACCACACACATTTCTTTCAATGTGACATTGATGTATCATAATTATTCGTGGAACACTTGGTTTGTTTTTTAGGGTTTTAATGTATTTAATAACACTAGAAGTTGATCACAAGATAACATGCAATTATGTTGAAACGAACCATTGTGCATGTACCCGTGGTAAAGGAGACAATTTATCCTCCTTCCCAAGATACTTCACGCTCTTTGGTTAAATAATGATGTTGGATAAGAAACTATTTATTGTGCACTTCCGAAGACAAATAACATGAGATGGTTTTCAGAATATTTTAGTGTGGTCCTTGAGATGTCCATCAACCATATTTTTGCAATAACATTAATACACTCACATAATGTATAATTCCTTATTGGGATTCCCACTACACCAATTATCCATTTGACACTCTATGCATGATGACTAGTCTTCTAATATAACAACACTAGAGTATGACACCCTAGCATGAAGAAAGGTAAGAGTTCAAGATGCCTTCATTGTCACAAATATGCAATCCACAATGTGACACTATCACACTAGGATTCATATCCTTGTGACCTCCAACTTTTCCAAGACACAATTGTGAATTATCCCAATATCAACACCATCAACATAGTACATTGATCATGCCAAGTTTATATACATTTTCTACCCCTATTTCCACTCCCTCTCTCCACACTATCACTCACCCAGTGAACCTCATTGAAATGACCTCCCTCAATCCCCTCTACACATCTTAAAGGACACACTCCACCTGCTCCAGTTCTTTTTCCAGCCCTCTATCTTAGTCCATTATATAAATTCCAACTGATAATAACAAAACCTCTTTCCTAACCCTAGTCGTTAAGGAGCAACCTCAATATATTTCTTCTCCAATGCCTAACATAAATCACATGTTGGTGGAGACTACATTCCCTACCTAGGCCCATAAACTTTATTGACATCAAGGGTGCACCTCGTCACCACCCAAACATATCAACTTTAGAGTTTTACCATGCCATCACTTTATTTGTTCCACCACCACCCTCCTTTGGTTGTATCAACTAATGGATTCACTCTTGATTGTAGCAAAAGACCGTTGAAACCAATCCCAATGACCCATTGCAATAATCCCCAAACTAATTAGTGCACACTAGCTCAAGAGAGAGTCCCAACTCAACACATATATAGAACAAGTTTCTACCAAGGTTTCTCCTTTGTGTATTTAGCGCTAGTGAGAATTAAAACTCTTGGTGCAGATGCCTTGTGATTCATAATTACAAGATAAATATTAAATAACAAATAATTTTAAGATGTAGTGATTGATGACTCGTTGGACACTTTACAAAGGATAGAGACATCAATTATAGAGATGTTTTTTTGTGAAGATTGACAAGTTGGAAGATACATGTTCAATATTGAAAGAATAAAATGTAGCTCATAAATTAGCTTCTTGAATCCCAAAGAATTACCTTAGGAGCACAACACAATAACGACACTAGCAAATCAATGAAGATTGCAATCATGAGCTTGGAGAAGGAACTCGTTGAGAAGAAGAATGAACTAACATAGAAGAATGTCATTCTTTTCTCCTAGGCTAATTTGGGAGTTTGACTGTGTACTTCAAGAGTTTGGAAGAATCAACACCCCTTTTTGAAGCAAAGCACTTCAAACCTATTGTTGACCATGTGCTCTAGACCTTCACTAATTGAGTAGAAAAAACATGGAAGAAGGTAGTATTGGTAACAAAACCCATGCGACTCTCTCCACCATTTCCAATTCAACTGAGAGATACCACTCATAGATATGGTGACAAATGGATGACTTGTAGTATCCCTACTATGCTCCCAAAATAAACGTATCACCCTGATAATTAATGATGGGAAGATAAATAAGAAGATAATTAATTAAGTAGTAATTAAATGAGAATTGAGTAACAAGTAATTAACAGTAATAATGATGAGGAGGTAGAGTGAAACAAGAAAAGTAACAATGAGAACAAATTATCAATAATTATTAAAATAAACAAAGATTAATAGATAATAAGGTATTAGGGTGAATTACCATTGTAAGTTAAGCGGAATTAATATTAATAAAGGAGAGAAAAAAGAGGATAAAAGGTAGAGAAAAAAAGATAAATTAATATTCTTTGGCGGAGGAGAGTTAAAGAAGTCAAGATTAAGATGAAGATATTAACAATATAAAAGATAATAAATTGATTAATAATTTAATCACAATAAAAGAAAGTAATTAAACATTATAATGATAATGAGATTAATATGAATAATTAGAAATATTTTAAAAAACTATGAAGGTTAATTAGAACTATGTTAGAGGGCGGGGTGGAAATTTTATAACAGAGAATTGAAGATAAAGGAGAAAGAATAAACGGATGGAAGGGGAGGGGGTGAGTCAAAGACATGAGAACCAAATCAGGTTTGATGAGAGAGGTGATGAATGATAGGATTCCATGATTGGTTGAGTTTATACCCATCTTCACGGTTAAAATTGTTAGGATGTTTTTCGATTTCTAGAGCTTCACGAATGACCTGGGAAGAGGACTGGTGCACTGAGGCCAGGATTCTTGTTTGGTCGAAACATATTAAATGTTTAGATATGAAAGAGTGCTCAACGATAACTGATTTTGAGATACGATTATGGGTTGTGCCAATGATGTTCTCTTTGAGATGGGCTTTGAAGGATCTACCAGTTTGGCCAATGTATGTTTTTCCACTGGAACATGAAAATTGGTAAATTGTTGGGCCTAGCATAGGGTTTGATTTTTCCTTAACGGTTCTAAAAGATTGTTTGAAGGTTTTGAAGGGTTTGAGGATGATTTTGATATTCTTCTTAGTGAGAATTTTTGGAAATGTGATTAGTGGTGTCATGGATGTAGGGTAATGAAAAGAGAGTTAGGGGAGGGGAGGAGGAAGCATTTTTCGATTTTGGCTTATAGGCAAAGCAAAACGCTTTGTTAATTTGAGAGCTAGTGTAGCCATTAGATATAAGAGCCATGGTTAGGTGGGATTTTTCTTTCTTAATGAATTAGGGGTCTGAGATTCGGATGGATCAAGTAACTAGAGGTTTAAGGACAATGGATTTTTGAGCAGGATGATGATGTGAATGAGCATACAAGTATCTGTCTATGTGAGTTTTTTTTCGATAAACATGGTGGGTAAGGGATCCATTAGGGAGGCGGGAGATAAGAACATCCAAGAAGGGGAGTGATCTGTCTTTTTCCATTTCCATAGTGAATTGGATATGGCGGGAGATATTGTTTAAATGGTTGAAAAAGGAGGTTAGTGAGGTAAGGCCATGAGGCCAGACAACAAAGGCGTCATCAACAATTTGAAACCAACATTTAAGTTTGAGATGAGAGTTGTTAAGGGATAAAGTCTCGAAGTGCTCCACGAAAATGTTGGCTACCATTGGGGATAAAGAGGACCCCATGGTTGTACCTTCGATCTGTTCGTAGCAGGTACCTTTGAAGGTGAAGAAAGTAGAGGTCAAGCACATTTCAATAAGTTCAAGGGTTTTGGGGCCTACCATATCAGAGATGAGTTCTATAGCTTCCGAGACATGAATCTTGGTAAATAAAAAGATGTCATCGAAACTGACCAGTAAGTCATCGTCATCGAGTTGAAGATCACGAGTTTTTTTTATCCAGATTATTTTCGGCACAAAATGAGAACGAAGATATAACACATAAATATTCATAGATATTGCAAGAGAGACAACAATATAACAGAGATATAGTGGAAATAACAAGAGTCATAGATATACAATAATACACGATTTCTATTAATGAAATAAATGTACAGAGACTGTAAAATACAGAGTGAAAGACTCGCTAGAATGGTGGCAGCTTATCTCTGAGAAGAGATGTGACAGCTACTCGCATCCGTGAGAAGATGATTATTACAATGAGGGTCTAAGGGCCTTTTTAACATAAGTAAAATCCAAAACCCTAACCCCGGAAGATGAAAAGCCAAAAGGTTTGTGGGCCCCGATGGGGGTAGTTGATACGTCAACTTCCCAGGGGCATAACTTTTGCATACGATCTCCGTTTGGGGCACTCAATAGCTCGTTGGAAAGATCTATCTGAGAACTACAGCTTTTGGGTGAGCAACATGATGTACAATCCATGTTGCTCCCTGCTTTCTCAAAAAACATCGTTTAGGGCCTCAAAATGGCCTCGGAAGTTAAAAACTGCTAAAAATAGTAAATTAACAAAATTGCCAAAAACATGTTTTGGGCCAGTTGGAGAAGGTGGGTGGCCACCGATATCCACCTGGATCAATCCTCCCTCCTTAAGAAGCAATGGTCTCCATTGCATTGAGTTCCCAGGGGAGAGAGGAAAGCGATTGTTGAATCTGAATCTTGGTGAGTTGCTTGCCTTGTTGGAACCATCGCGTTGCTTGGTTTGTTGAAGGTCATCATGAACCTGTGGCTGGGAGGGTTGGACCTTTTTAACCAGTCTCGCTGCATGAGATGACTGTGTGTAGAAGGAATCTTTGTGCTTTGTTGCAACCTTGTCGACCTGCTTCTGGTGGATAGAAGGTGCTTGGGCCGAGGCTATAGTGGTTGTAGTATCCTTTTGTTCCCCTTTTGAACAGATTGTGGAGAAGATGAATTTTGTAGTATGAGATACTACCTTGCGACACTCTTTAGGTGGGGCAGTAGTTGGAACTACCTCTGGTATCCTGTAGAGATGACCCCCCAGAGTAATAACGACACTACGGGGTCGAGACTCATAGATAGCATGGCGTTTTCACATATATGGTTGGCCCAAGAGAACATCACAGACATCCAGTGGGTCAACATCACATAATACCTCATCCTTGAAGGGTTGGATGCCATATGACAATCGACACTGCTGGCTGACACGAAGATCTCGTCCTTGGCGAAGCCACCCGATGTTGTATGGCTGCGGGTGTGGTGTTGTCAACAATCCCAACTGTTTGACGACCTCTGCTGAGATGAGGTTCTTCTGGCTTTCGCAATCAATAATAAAATGCAGCGGGGTCCTCTTCACCCACATCTGTGAATGAAAAAGGCGCTCCCCCTCTTCTGGATCTGTTGGTTCTTTTGGTTGAATTGTTGCGGTCGCGACAATAGCAGTGGGGTCTGCATCTATGATATGTCTTTTACCAGTATTTTCAGAATCAGATTCAGAATCAGGGTTCAACTCCTTGTCTTTGATCTTGGCCACCAATGACTGTTTTGAGCGACATTCATCGGTGTTGTGCCAAGGGCTTTTGTGGAAATCGCACCATTTTCCGGTGTCCTTCTTTGTCTTCCAGTGACCCTTCTTTTCCTGTGGCTTGGACTGGTTTTCGGGAGACTGTTTGTTAGGGTTGTCTTTGTCATACTTTGGTTGTTGAAGATTTGCATACCCGAACTCCCATTTGTTCTGGTGCTTAAATTTCTGCTCGATTTTAACAACATATCGATAAGCAACACCGAGTGATGAGATGTCCAGAAAATCCATTTCAATTTGGATGTATCTGTGTAGAGCCCCACGGTATTTCAAAACCAAATGTCGTTCATAGTCTTTGATACCTAGCTTGGTGCACAAGGTATGGAAGGTATTGGTGAACTCTGGAACTGCTTGGCCCCTCTCTTGCTGCAGTGTGGTCCATCTCATGTATTGGTCCTCATAGTTGCCAACATGGTAGTACTATTTCTTTACCACATCCACAAAAAAATCCCAAGCGGGCTCGACCCCATATATTCCAGACTCCTCTGTGGAACTCTGCTCCCAGTAAGTTTCCCACCAATGTTTGACATGGGGGAGAGCCTTAAGGAGTTCGAAGGTGATCTTTTCCTTGTCTGAAAAATTATGAACAAATGAGAGCCTTAATGAGTTCAAGGTGATCTTTCCTTGTCCGAAAAATTATGAACAAATAAATAACCTTCTAAAGCGTGATTTAACCATTTATCTAGGGCATCCGTGATCTATTTGACCTTCAACACTGAATATAAAAATTAACCCGCACTTTGAAAAGGCGAAAGCCTCCAAAGTGGCCGGATGAAGATGTGCCTGATGCTATCACAGCTGGAAGGATGTGGGAAAAATTCTCCATCATTTCCCTGCCCCTCCTGTCATGGAGAGCTTGCTCTGCCAAATGCATCATAGGATCGCTCTTACTCCATCAAGCTTTTTCTTTTTCTTTCCTCATTGAGGGTTTCTTTGGTGTACATTAATAAGTTCCCAAGAGATATGCTTGAGACCCAACTTGCTATACTAGGACTCCTGTATTTTGGCATGCACTCAAAACATCATGATGTTCTGCCTCCCAAACCATCTATTCGTATTTCATTTTCTACATCTAAATGAGAATGGAGATATAACACATAAATATTCATAGATATTGCAAGAGAGACAAACATATAACAAAGATATAGTGGAAAATAACAAGAGTCATTAATACGCATGATTTCTATTAATGAAATAAATGTACGTAGACCGCAAACATATGAAAGGACTAGAATGGTGCAACTTATCTCCGAGAAGAGATGTGGAAACTACAACATCCATCTGAGAAGAATGATAATTATTACAATGAGGCTCTAAGGGCCTTTTTAACATAAGTAAAATCCAAAACCCTAACCCCAGAAGATGAAAAGCCAAAAGGTTTGTGGGCCCCGATGGGGGTAGTTGATACGTCAACTTCCCAAGGGCGTAACTTTTGCATATGATCTCCGTTTGGGGCGCTCAATAGTTCGTTGGAAAGATCTATCTGAGAACTACAACTTTTGGGTGAGCAACATGATCCATGATCCATGTTGCTCCCCGCTTTCTCAAAAAACATCGTTTAGGGCCTCAAAATGGCCCCGGAAGTTAAAAACTGCTAAAAATGGTAAATTACCAAAATTGCCAGAAACATGTTTTGGGCCAGTTGGAGAAGGTGGGTGCCCACCGATATCCACCTCGATCATTTTTGAATAAAATCATAGGAGTCTTTTATGAAGGAATAATTTTTGCCAGTAAAGGATTTAAGTTTGTCAACAAGAAAACATGCAAGGGAATAAGTGGGGGCTCCAATAACATTGACTATAGGCCGAATGGGGATGTCTTTTTTGTGAATTTTTGGTTGTCAATAGCTCCTCAGGGTCTTTGGGTTGTGAGCAATAAGTTGCTTTTGGATGGTGGGGTCCAGAGAGGAAGATTTAATGGATTTAGTGACGAGGTTGGTGATGGTATTCAGAGGGTTTTTAGTGAGAGGTTTGTAGGATGAAGATGAAACAAGGTAAAGAAGTTTGGATTCGTAGTATAAGGAGAGAAAAACATATTTATGAGCAAAGCAGAGGAAGACCAATTTTCCAAAAATCTTGGAATGACAAGATGAAGGGTAAAAAGGACCAAAGGTATAAAGGTTTTAAGCCACCATTTTTCAAGAACAACTCCCAAGCAAATAAGCAAGGTCATTCAACCCAAAATGAGCATAATAATACATATTCATTTGGGAAAAGGGCAAGGCAACAACATGTACAATGTTGGGGATGTCAAAGAAATCACTTGCATAGAGACTACCCTCACAAAGGAGAAAGAATAAGGACCGTCCACAACATTCAGGAGGCTGGAATAATGGAAGACATGGGAAGAAACATGCCAAGGATTTATGCATCCTTGTACAACAAACAAGCAAAATATTAATCCCTCGTGATTGGAGTGGAAGCTAAGATTTATAACCAGTCCATGATAATTTTAATTGATTAGGGAGCTAGCCATAGTTACATAAACTCTAACATTGTTGAAATATTTCATTTGCAAACGAGTAAGCATAAGAAATCTTTGTTAGTTCAGTTAGCCACATGGGATAAGAGGAAGATCAATGAGCTAGTTAAAGATTGTCAAATAGACATGAATGGGCTCAACACAAAGGTATATGTGAACATCATTCCATTGGGTTCATATGTTTGTCTAATTAGCATGGGTTGGTTGGAAAAACACCATGTTGTCCTAGACTGTTACAACAAGACAATCACTTGTCTTGATGAAGAAGGGAATCAAGACAAGATTCAAGGAATTCAAAGAGTTCTATCTTGGAGAGATTTCAACTATGCAGTTGAAAAAGAATTTCAGGAAGGGATGTTAGATTTTTGCAGCCCATATGGAAGAGGCAACCAAAGATAAAGTGGAAAGCATTGAAGTCCATCTGGTCTTGAAATATTTTGAATATGATTTTTGGGAAATACCAGGACTGCCACCAAAGAGAGACATTGATTTCTCTATTGATTTGGTGCCAGGAGTTGCCTCGGTGTCTAAGACACCTTACAAAATGGGCACACTAGAGTTGAAGGAGTTGCAGATGCAACTTGAAGAGCTATTAAGGAAGGGGTATATATGCCCAAGTGTGTCACCTTGGGGTGACCCAGTTCTCTTTGTGAAGAAGAAAGATGAAACCTCAAGGCTATGTATTGATTTCAAACAATTGAATAAGGTCACCATAAAGAACAAATATCTTTTTCCAAGGATTGATGATTTATTTGATCATCTAAAAGGTGCAAGAATCTTTTACAAGATTGAATTGAGATCGTGTTATCATCGAGTGAGGATAAAGGAAGAATACATCAACAAGACAACATTCATAACAAGATATGGGCATTACGAATTCATGGTAGTTCCATTTGGACTATCAAATGCCCCAACTGTTTTTATGTGCCTGATGAATGGAGTGTTTAGGGAGTATCTGGACAAGTTTGTGATTGTGTTCCTTGATGATATACTCATCTACTCCAAGTCATAAGAAGAACATGAGAAACATTTAAGAATGGTGTTGAAAGTTTTAAGAGAGCATAACTTGTATGCCAATCTAAGTAAGTACATCTTTTATCAAAAGAAAATTCACTGCTTGGGGTATATAATTTCAACAGAAGGGATAGTACTGGATCTTGAGAAGACAGAGGCCATTAAAGGATGGCCAACAATAAGAAATGTCACAAAGGTCAAATCATTCATGGGTCTTTCCAGTTATTACCAAAGATTCATAAAAGTGTTCTCAAAGATTGCAAGCCCGATCACTTCTTTTCAAAAGAAGGGAGTGAAATTCGAATGGACTCCCAAGTGCAAAGAGAGATTTTAGCAACTGAAAGACATATTGACAAGTACACCAATACTAAAGATTGGAGATCCAGATAAAGATTTTGTGGTGTGCACTGATGCAGGTAAGGAAGGGCTCGGTGGATTCCTCACTCAAAAAGATCATGTGGTATGTTATGAGTCCAATAAATTAAAAAAGCATGAGAAGAATTATGCTACATATGAATTCAAATTAGTTGCAGTTGTACATACATTAAAAATGTGGAGACATTGTCTCATGGGGAGGAAATTTGAGCTAAGGACAAACCACTGTGGTCTGAAACATTTGTTTGGACAATCAACATTAAATGCTAGACAAACTAGATGGCTTGAATTTCTTAGTGAGTATGACTTTGAGATTAAGCACATCAAAGGCCAAGAGAATAAAGTGGTCGATGCACTTAGCAGGAGAGCACATGGGATGCATATTGCAGCCATCAACATGTACATGACTCATCGGAAAGATAAAAGTATGGCAACAACAAATTCAAATCAACAAAACTTGAGAATAAAAGAAACATTACAACAAGGTAATTTTCAATAGAAATTTATTTTTTATGAGATGAAAGAAGATGGAATTCTCATGTACAAAGGAAAAGTACATGTGTCAAATTCCAATGAGCTGAAAAATCTAGTGATGAGGGAAATGCATAATGTGCCATATGCCTAACACCGAGGATATCAGAAGATAATTGCAATTGTAAGAAGCCAATATTTTTGGCCAGGAATGAAGAAAGAAGTGGCTAATTACATAGCCATATGTCTAGAATGCCAGAAGGTGAAGACAAAGCACATGCATCTAGTTGGGTTATTGCAACCATTTCCCATTCTAGAATGGAAGTGGGAAGTATCCATAATTGATTTTATTACTAAGTTTCCCAAGACAGTGAAGCAACATGATTCCATCATGGTGGTGGAAAAATTGACTAAGGAAACACAATTTATTCTAGTGAAGACAACACACAAGGTAACCAATATTGCAAAAATCTACATGAAAGAAGTTGCTAGGCTACATGGAGTGGCTAAGGCAATAGTTTCAGATAGAGATCGAAAATTTACATCCAATTTTTTGAAAGGTTTGTTCAAGGGCTTTGAGATGAATTTAAATCTCAATACAACATATCACCTAGAGTCAAATGGGAAAATAGAGAGGACTAACAAAATAATAGAGGACATGCTCAGAATGTATGTGATGGACCAACTATCGAAGTGGAAAGATTATATTCATTTAGTTGAATTTTCTTACAATAATGGGTATCAAGGCTCATTAAAAATGAGCTCTTTTGAAACATTGTATGGTGGAAAGTGTATCACTCCAGTGAGTTGGGATAATCCAACTGATAGAGTAGTTATTGGGCCAGATTTGTTAAAGGAAATGGAAGAGCAAATGACAAAGATCAAGCAGAATTTAAAGTCTACCTAGGACATGCAAAAATTTTATGCAGACAAGAACAATTTTTTTAGAGATTTTAAAGTGGGTGAACATGTGTTTTTAAAAGTGAAAGCAAAGAGAAGTTCGCTAAGATTAGGAAGTTGCCCAAAGTTGGCAGCAAGATATTGTGGACCCTTTGAAATATTAGAAAATATAGTGTTAGTTGTATACATGTTGGCATTGCCTGCATCCATTAGAGTGCATACGGTATTTCATGTGTCAATATTACATAAATACGTGAATGACCCTAACCACATAATTGATTGAACTGTGATCTAGGTGGAACACAAAGGGGGTTTCTAGGTGGAACTAGTACACATCCTGGACCAGAAATTCAAAGTGCTCAAGAAGAAATCCATAGGGCTGATAAAGGCTCAATGGACCTGCTACGGTCATGAAGATGCTACATGGGAGCATGAAAAAAAACATGCGGGAAGAATACTCGTAAATTTTTTACAATTTTGAAGAAAACAAAATGCAAGACTTCATTGTGAGCAACTAAAGTTCCAAAACCACATCTCAAAGTCCTAGCCAACCTGCATTGGGGGCCCTGATTGATCTGGAAGTCCTTAGATGTACAATTAATTCTTAAATACACATAAACATTCGACCATATTCGGTAAATGAAGATCGCTTGACTATTTGCAAAAACACATGTGATTATACCTACTTGTCCATAAACTTCATTAATACTGATGGATAACTTGAAGAACAATGAGATAATACAACATAAAATAAAAGAATTCAAATTACATATATGGATGACATATGTCACTTCATCTTTAAAGTCCCTTTATATAGCATGATTGTTCTCCATCATCTTAAAATACCAAATTACATTACAATATGGCGCATAAAAAAACAATTTTGAAGATGCTCCGAAAATCCATTGCTCAAATGAAGAAACAAAGTTTACCATTGAAATCCTTGCGAGTTTCTAAGAAAATTGAGTATAAAATTGACCAAATTCTGAACAGGGGTCGAAAAAGCCCTTTTACACGTGTAACGAGACTATGTGTCTCATACATGACAAACTGAGATAAGACTCTTACAAATGACCTATGATCACAAAACATACTTCATATTCACGATCCTTGTGGAAAAACAAATCCAACGAGTATAAACTTGCCTAGGAGTGGACAATATACCATATGGCATGTTTTTCCATGCAACACATAAACTTAACAAACTCAACACACACTTCGAGACACATAAATGCACTATGTGTAGAAATTTGTGCACCTCGACATGTGTGCCCATATTGGAATGCATGTCTTGGCCTTGGAAGTTGTGCCCTTAAATAGGCCTGGTCAACCAAACCTCCACGCAAGTTCTTGAGCAACTTAATACTATTTTTAGTGGGATCCCGTAACAAGTGGCACTGTTGACACAATTTTTGTTTTATTTAAATTGTATGGCATATCATTGGTTTTTATTGTTGTTATATGGTTATAAAGTTATAACCATATACTATATATATGGTACATATATATTCGTTGGTTATGTGGTTTGTTATCCCCCACAATTGTTGGTGTGTGGGTGTATGGATTAGTACTTAAACTAGGGGTTGGGGGCTTAGCCCTCGTCCCCCCTTTCCCTCCAAAATGAAACTTACACTAATTCAAATAAATATTACAACATATATGGGTAAGTAACATTAGAGTGGTGCGATGGTAATGGAGGCTTTGTTAAGACTTTGGGAGGTCACGGGTTCGACCCCCATCGACTCCCCTAATAGTTTTGGTAAACCATGACCATAATGGCTAATGAAAGGTCACCACGTGGTGGCCTCTCATTAGCCTAAACCTTGCCACGTCTTAATCAACCAATGGTCAAGCTGGGTTGTACGATCTACCACTTGCCAACCTGTACTATCACACGTGTCACGTCATCATGCCATGTGTCACCCTCTAGTAGTGCCACATGGCACCCTGCTTTGATTTCTCATAACTTTTGCATACGAGCTTTGTTTAACTTGATATTTGAATTGTTGGAATGCTGGAGACGAGCTCTACGCATTGATGCCATTTTCTCGATCAATTGAGACGGTAGAATTTTGAGCTTTTCCGGATCCCCTGGGACCTCTGTGAGCATTCCAGATCCTCCCAGACCTCTATGAGCGTTCCTTAGAACCTCCTAGATAACCGATAAAAGAATGGTACATTCCTTGGGTTAGCCTTGATAAATGAATGGTGCATTCCTTGGGTCAATAGGTTGAGAGGAACATGAGATTATGGTTGGAACTGTTGCTGGAGTTGTGAAATTGCAAAATTTTATTTCTTAAAGTATTGTGATGTCAATTTGTATATATATGTATATCGATATAGAGTGCATTAAGGACGAAACACAATTGTATGGGAGGGAGAATGTAACATCCCCACTGTAATCCCCAGTTTAATTAATGGTTAATGTAGATATAATGTGTGGCTATGACCAAACAATGTATATGCAAAATATGTTTCTAAGTTTTAATAATAAAATGTGATTCCATCTCTTGGGGATATGGACAAAGATGGGGGGTGAATTAATCCACAAGAGAGGGGGGAATCTAGGAGAATGTCTAAGAGAGGGGTCCAAGGGGGGAATTACCCATGTCTATTAATTCCACCCACATTCCTAAATTTAATTATCATTATGTATTAAACTCTATTTTTTGATTGAGTGTCCCCAAAGCCAATCATTGAATGCACATAAGAGAGTGGGTGTGATAAGTCACATCCCATAGTTATTGGGAGCATGAGGGCTGAGTACAATCAATTTGGGGAAGTGTGTGAATCAAACAAGCAATCCAAAGGAGAGGAAATTCATATGGGTAGGGACAACAGTTTTATACATTTAGTTTTTGGCATGCGCAACAAGTAGAGAGCAATAAAAGAGAGCTCAGAGATGGAACATCCATGGAAGGCAAATTTTAGAGCATGTTGGAGCATTTCTGGAGCATATTTGGAGTTGAATATTGAAGAGCCAGGTTGTTAGGCATGGAGAGTGAACTGCTGTGTGAGTTGCATTGTAATGACAAGTGTTTGTTGTTGTTTGTTGGTAGTTTTCTCGACAGTTAGTTCCCTTGAGTTCCCAATAGAGAGATTCTTGGTTACCTGTGCCAGAGAGACCTTGATAAACGAATGGGACGCTCAAGAGACTAAGATTAGTGAAGGGGTACAATCCTTGGGTTGGGCAAGTCGAGAGGAAGAGAGCTGGTGGAAAATCAAGATCGTTTAAGGAGAATACCAATGGATTGTGGGTTTTCTGAGCTGCGAGGGGACAATGAGAGACCACGCTCTTTTGTGGATTGCTAGCCCTAGCTTGGGGGAGACTTGCTGTTGAGATTTGGAACAACAAGTCTATGGTTGGGTGGAATGTCTGTCCCAAGCAACTACTTGCACAACTATTTTGAAAGATAAATGTTTTATCTTGTTGTCGTGTTAATTTATGTGTTTAAATGATCTGCATGAACTCTGTGTATGAGATTGATTTATATGCTACTGTATTTGAGTTTACTAGCTGCATTTTATGTTCATTTTAGCATGTTGTAGATGCATCAAATTAATGGTATCAGATAGTAGTTAAATCTAGTTGTAATTCGTAGCTGGTAAGCTACAATAAATTAGTTAGTAGAAAATTTTAATTTTTACAAGTATTCCGCATGTAATTGACCTTAGCTGGGTTGTAGAATGTTACACCTAACGTTTTCAAACCATTTTCAACACTCAAATTACAACATCAATGATACAACACTTCAACTCAACTCTTTATTTATTCAACACTCCCCACTTTAGAGCCAAAGAGTATTGAGTTGCATATGCTTTGGAAAAAAACATATTTTTAGAGTCAGATAATGTTGAGCTAGGTTAAATGCTCGAGACAAAAGTGCTTCACACCATTTGCACCCTTGAAATATGCACAAATCTATGCAATTAATGGATCCACAAGAGCTCTAAGTGCCCTTGTAGTATAATTGATGTGATCATCTGTATTTGTGCTACTAACCTATGGATGTAAATATTGTGACTTTGACTAGATGAAACTGTAGTATACATGTGAGTGTTAAGTTAAAGGCAATCACGCAAGAGCCTTGTATTATATTATACTATACTTGGACTAAATAATATTTATTGACTTCTATTACAACCATACATATTTATCTATCGTGCATTTGATTGGTTTTCACATATTTGAATTAGCATAGTGGTTTCTTTGTCGTGCTAATTTAGTGCATAGATCCATGAGTAATTTATGGTTAGGTAATGCATTTTGAGTTAATTGACTTAGTTAAATATATCTTTAAGATTAGTTTTCCATGATATATATTACTTAAGAATATATTTAATGCACAACATGTTTTTTGATGTAGACCTACACTTAGTTTGACATTTGATTCCCTCTAGAGGTTTTGGTGTGCCCATTCCTTACAAGCTCGGTTCTCCATGAGGATGCATGTTTATCCTCACAAAGATGCATGCTTAATGAGGACACAAACTTATACAATGAAATGTAAGCACCTCACTAAAAACCTCGACTTGGTTAGTGCATTTCAATTAAAAACCTTTTTTTTTCTTATCAATAGGGTCTTGGTTTGGTGGTTACGCAGGGGTGGTGATATTACCCCATGGTGGTTCAAAGTCCCTAAAAAAACATGTTTCGACCATCGTGGGCTGTCTCTCCATGCAAACAAGCCATTCCATATGATTAGAACCAAAAACAAATCTCTAATGACTTTAGTAGAATAGACACCGCCAAACTTTTTGGCCAAAATATTCTTCATCGAATATTATAAGTCAACTAGACTTCACTAAAATACTACCATATTAAAATAAAAAAAACAATAATAACAACATTATAATAATTTTTTTTTTATTAAAAATCCTAATTTAAAAAACATGATAGATATAATCAGCAAAATCAAATGTAAAATTCACCACCCCTACTCCGAGTACCACCCCTGCCTACTCATGTCGTCCACGAAGCGGAAGTACGAATCTCATCCATGAGATACCAAAGGCTCAACCCGAACTCGCAATTATTGTTTTGTGGACCCTCTCAAACTATTAGCGGTTAGAGATGCAATGCATTAATATTGATGTGACATTCGTGGGTTTTGTTCCACAATATTCCTTGCTCTAGATTTACCCTAATTATTGTCCACGTCATGGCATCCAAACCACTTGACCCTAATTACTGCCCACGTCATGGCATCTAAACCACTTGCATAGCATTGCCAAGAATAAGTTGCAGCCACGTGGCAAAATTATCTTAACCGTTTGCATAACACTGCCAGAAATAACATTGTAGCGACGTGGCAAAATTCTCTTTGTGAAAATAGTTGATGGAGAAGAGAGACGTCCAGATCCGTCAAGCTTTGTAAGATTTTTTATAGTCTACATGCTATGCTCCGCCATTTCCTCTGCAGAATTGACAGCCGAGTGTATATATCCACGAGTAAAGCCAAGATATCTAATTCGTACGAAATCTTTAACCCTTCCGTAGGGTTTAGTCCTTGTTTCGTTGCCGCCATCCCTTCAACGAGCTTCTCATCTCTGTGAATTTCTATTGTTTTCTTCAGGGTCCCTGAAGACTGTAATTCATGGCCGTGTCGGACAAATCAAGCTATCTGATATGATATGTGAAGCGGGGAGGTAATTTATGGTGTAAAGGATCGAAGGACCTTCGAGCGTATTAGGTAATTTCAATCTCAATTCCATGGCTGATCCGTTCTTGATTTTGAAAGCGTTTCAATCTTTTCTTTTTTGTGAGTAAAATTTATAAAATTCAATTTTGTGAAATATTGTGATCTTTTGCAATTATTTCAGTGTCTGTGTATGCCAACACGATCATGCATAATCCATGGACATACATCGCAAAATTAAGAAATAACGTCATGAATCGGAATGCATATCTAAAATTTTGAGGGCACGGGTTTGTTTGTGTATTTATTAATTTCTTATGTTTAACGTCCATTTAAATCTCTGATCAATCGCGCTGTAGATTTCCGAGATCAGTGTGCGAATTTGGCAATGGTAGGTGAAGAAACCTCCTACGAACCCTTGTTTGTTCCATGTAGCCTCTAGAGCCACTTTGCATGCACTAATTGGAGCGAACTTATTTTCTTTAAAAAGTAAATTTAGTTACTGCTTCACAAGCTCTCTGAAAGAAGAAGAAATTTTTTTAATGTCCACGAGGCTAACAATAGCCTATGGGACAGACCGCCTCATACACTGATTTCTGCATTTTCAGACTTTTTCCTGTTCAGCTTGATGATGAGCTCTCCCACTTTCTCCACTGCCCCCTCGGTAAATAAATCATTCCAAGAGTTAGCTGTTAAATACTTGCATAACTGTCCCTGCTGTCTTTGAAAGCTTCACACTCTAAAATGAAATGTTTTTCTGTTTCCACTTTTCCGGAGTTGCAGAACATAGACACCCTTTTTTTCCAAGCTTCCTTTGGTCTTTTCCAATGCCCGGTTTCACAACGGAGTTGATGGGAATTGGTTCTTAATTGGGCAATAAGCATTTTAGCTCTCCAAGATATATTGGCCCCTATGTACACTTTTTGATGGTGGTTATAAGTGGGGTTAAACTCTTCAATGTAATACTTTTTTTTTCTCCCTAGCCCTTTATCCTAGGATCGCTTGTGGAACCTATCAATAACAAAAGCCTTTATCTCTTTACTGTTTGTAGGGCACTTGTTCAAGTGAATATCCCATTTACTAAGCCATTTAATATTTTGCCGCATCCACGTCTTCTTTCTTTTGCACAATATATCATTGAAGACGACCTTAGGCCACTGACTGTCTTCCATTTGCTCAATTTTTTTTAGATATCTTATGAGACGCACCATAGCAATTGCTTCAATAGGAGCAGCCCCCATTTCACTCAGCATG
>SNQJ01S0013937.1:482921-496880 GCA_010110895.2 Picea sitchensis
AATTTATCAGATTAATCATTGATCTTCTTAAGTTGTTTCTTTGTTTTAAACTAAATCATTGTCTTCTCTTATGTTTCTCTAATTCGTTGTAGATACTTGGTGGGAAAACTATGGCGCAAAGGTACCTATTCTACAGAAGATGGAAATTCGGGTGCTTATCCAAACATGTAGCTCTTCTTGTTGTGAGCGCAACTGAAGTGTATTTGAAAAAATACACACCGAAAAGTGCAACAGGTTAGAGAATTTCAAATTAAATTTTAAATTCATTATAAAATTATAAATTATTAAATTGTCATTTAAATTTTATTGTCCTTTACATTCTAATAAGTTAATTTATGATCCTCCTATAGGTTGGATACACCATGCCTTAATGATTTGGTCTACGTCTACTACAATCTCAGGCTGTGGGTGAAGCAGCTTGAGAAAAAACTTGATGCAAAGGCCATTTCATTGGATGGGATTGACACCACTGCTGCATGGAGGGTGGAGGTTGAGGAACCTGTTATTGAGACCGCCCTTTACATTCAAATAAATTAACTTTATGATCCTCCTACAGGTTGGATACCCCCCGACTTAATGATTTGGTCTACGTCTACTACAATCTCAGGCTGTGGGTGAAGCAGCTTGAGAAAAAATCTGATGCGAAGGCCATTTCATTGGATGGGATTGACAACACTGTTGCATGGAGGGTGGAGGTCGAAGAACCTGTTATTGAGACCGCCCTTGATTGGCTAGAGGATAGTGATGATGATCATGGTATCTCTAAGGAGCTGGATCAGAATGCTCTATAGGTTATTCAGTTTCACGCCGAGTCTGTGAGTGTGCCACCAACAGAGCCACAATCACAGTCAGAGGGATATAGACCCAGTGGTAGCACTAGCAGTCTACCTCCTCTACCTTCTTCTAGGGGACATCAGTCTCGAGGGTCTTCTAGTTCTTCTAGAGGACGTTCGACTCCAGTACGAGGTGCACATGCCTCAAGGGCACGTACTCCGAGTGCTAGAGGAAAATCACTTTCTGCAGCGATTACCTTTGCTCGTAAAAGGGGTAGAGCCAGAGGGAATCGATAGTTTATTTGATTTCATTGTAGATGACTCATGTGTCATGACGATCATGAGATACACTTATTATATTTTTTGATGACTAGGGAATCAGGATTCAGGACATGATTCATTTTTTATGTGTGATGTATCACTACACATCTTATATATCTTATATTTCAGTTTTCTTTACATATTCATGTGGCAATCTGTCTATTTGATGCTATTTTTGCTTTAAATGTTTCAAAAATTAAAAAAAAGGAATATTTTTGTATTTTTTTTAAGTTTGCCGATGTTTTTGCGATAAATACGAAACGATGTTTTCTGGACCCCCGGCGTTTTTTTGACCGATACGATTTTTGTAACTTTGTTTTCGATAGCTTGCTCATTTAAGAGCTTGACATGTCTTGTGGGAATTGAACCTAGGTGGGAGGGAAAACACCCCTCAGCTAAAACCACTCGGGCTAAACCCAATTGACACACACACACACACACATATATCAATTTAATGTAGCAGTATATTACAGCTTTCTCATGACCTAAACAGTGTTTTTTTCCAATAAGTTGTTTAAAGACTAATATACGTGCTTAATATATAATAGAAGAGGCAGTTATGGTCCAATAGATGAGAATCTACTTCGCTTGCAGTTGTCCTTAGTTCAATCCTATCAAATTGTCAAATTGTAAATAAGATTAACTTATGACATAGGAAGATACGTCCTAAGTTCTTAAGAGATGAAAAGTGGATTCTCGCAGCCACTTTGTTGGTTGCCAGACAGGTGCAGGAAAACAGGGATGACAATGAGTTGCATTCTTGGGTCAATGATGGTCTTCAAGCTCCTTTGGAAAATCCAGGTGCCTGACAAAGAACATAAGCTCCCTAAACTGCAGTTCACAAAAAGAGTAAAAAACGTTAATAGACCTAAACACTGTTACTGGTAAAATAGAACAAAACTCGCTCAATTTTTTTTCAAATTGAGGAGTGTAAGAACGGAACAGCAAATCATGGAGCATCCGACAGTGAAAACAGTAGATCCAAAAACATGGAAGGAAGTAGGCAGCAAAAAATATTGCAGTGCACATCAAAGGAAGAAGATAGTGAGACAGCATGGAAAAGAACTTAAGTAAGAAAGCAAGGTGGGGTTGGAATCTAAGAAAACTTTCTAGTTTCAACTGAAAGGTTACAATGATGAAAGGAGACTTAAATTCTTCGTTTGCAACATTTACATAAAAAATCTAGGTTAGATTATTCCAAATTATCATAAAAAATGTTTTCCTTTGATTACTGCTGTCATTGTCAATTTTAAAGAAATTTTCAGGAGTTATGGCAAAATATTAGAAGATGCCAGGATAAACTTAGAAGCATGTTAGTATTGTTGGTAAACTTTGAAACTGAGCCGGGGTAAAGCATTCATAAGATTTCTTCCATAAAAAAGAAAAATTCTCCATAATAACACCATGTTTTTTTTGGGAAAATTTAGATCTAATGTTGGCATAGCCAAATAACACCCAAACATTTTTTGATGCTGTTGTAGCAATTGCGATTGCACTTTTTCACTGGAAAAATTAACAGTCCATGGAAAATGAAAGATTAAATTCTTTTTCTTGTTTTTCAATTTTCTTTGAAAAGCTCCAGTTCAAGAAAAATAATCATATTTGTCTAGGAAAATATCATCGGTATTAAAAACTTCAGGCCTGCCACTGTACTGTATGTTTTCTAGAGCAGTGTTTTAAAACTCGGTCTGAGTTGATAGGTGACCGGGTCGACTCGGCCAGTGACTTGGCTCAGTGGGATGGTTTGGTACTGAACCAGTTGAGTCAGAGCATGACTCAGTCGGTTCGGTACCAAACTGGCCCTACTCGGGTGATTCGGTACCAAACCGGTCCTACTTGGCTTACTAGATGCAAGACCCCACCCCCCACCCCCCCGCTCTCCTGGGCGTGCGCTGACTCAAGTCAAAATTTACTCGAGGGCTCCTACATATTTATCTTTACTAGACAGATTTTGGTTACAAAGAGTTTCAGCTATTCAGTATTCACTATTTGGAGAGAGACACTTGCATCAGAAGAAGGTTGTAAGGTTATCTCAATTGATTTGAAGAAGATAATTGGTGAAGAATCAAGATTGATTCATTTGTGTTGAAGTTCAAAAAATTCAAGCGGATTGGATGAATCCTAGGTAGTCTTCAAGAGGATTTTTTTAAAAGAGTAGTTTTGTATGAGACCCACGAATTATTAACACAAGTGTATGCACAATTCCGAAAACAGAAAACTTATGAACGACAAGGGCACATTTGTACGGCATCATTTTTGCACACTAAAAGACATTGCCATATATAGAATGCTGTCTCCAAAATTTATAGCAAAAAATTAGGGAGATCGCCAAACAACATTAGATCTGCATTTCTTACTCAATTAGCATGTTTTCTGGACTCTAGAGGCCATTTTGAGCCTCATTGATCGTGTATTTTGTTGCTGATATGTATAGCACTCGGTGCAATTTTGATATATTCACTCTTATATGGTATATAGATGTGCAAACTTTGCATATTTTGTCTCTAATGGTTTGGAATCTTTAAAATATATATTTTTTTCATTATAATTTAATTATTTTATGTTTTTTTTTTGTAAACCGAGTCATTGAAATCAGATTGGTCCGAGTCAATCCAAGTCTGAGTCCGAGTTTTAAAACATTGTTTTAGAGAAAAAGGAAGCCAGTCACTTGGCCTGAAAGAATGTTTGGATACTTGTTTAGTGGAAATTTTTAATGCTATAGATGAATTTTTGCAATTCGAAGTTCAAAGAAAGGAAAGGAAGAACTATGGAAAACTGTTATTTGAATAGGTCAGATTTTTAAAATTTCACACCCGTGCTCTGGACAAGTGAGCCTTTGTAAGCATGGCATAAGTTTTTACTCTGCATCTGTCAAAGACCCGCACCTGCTACTTTAATCATTCATTGATTTACACATTACACCGATGGTAGAAATCTATTCCCGAGGAAGTCGAATACGGTTATAACTTTTTTTGTCCTTTTTATGTAATTTTTTAAAATTAAAACCAGTCAAACTGTATGTTGAGCTTGTTTCATATTATTTCAAAATATATCTTACTTTACTGTCTGCTGTATATAATTATATCACTTGGATTTAATTTTACTAGGAAATGCAAGAAACAGATGATATTGACAACTTTCTTCGTTTGATTCTGCAGCGAAAATTGTTATGTCTGGATCTTTTATGATAGTAGTTTGTATGGATATATGCTTGTGCTAACATTGGTTTTGCTATATCCCAAATTTAGGCTCAGAAGCAGCAAAGAGAAATGAAGCGTAATATTCTAGCAAAAACATATGGGTCTGCTTTTCCCTTGAAGATGGATATTGAACAACAAATTCTTTCAAGGTAGTTAGTATAATTTGATTTTCTACTTTGTACACCATACCCTGTTAGTGCTGTTGAGGAAGCTAAAAAGTTGCGATTTCTCTTGATTTTTTGTTTAGTTTGATTTTTGAGCATATTATGCATTAGTGTTTGGCCCCTTGTTTGCAGTTTATCTTTCTATCAATCTACACACACATAATTGAATGTCATTGTGCTTAATGAAGGTACTACAAGGTCATTCTAGGTGCATTGTAGTGACATGCATAACTGAATTTTATTATTGACTAGCATTTAACAAATAAGGATGCACACAATTCTATTATTCTGAAAGTGGTTCCAAAGTTCTGGTGAATGTTGACATGGTGATTTTTTGGGCTTATGTCTACAAGTATTGTGGCCATATCTTGGGATGCAAACAATTCTATTATTCTGAAAATGGTTCCAAAGGTCTAGTGAATGTTGACAGGATGTTTATTTGAGCTTATGTCTACATGTATTGTGGCCATATCTTGATAAGAGTCTGTGCAAAGCCTTTGCTCTGGCCCTTTCCAAAGCTTGTATCCTTCTGATTTGCATCATATGCACGTTGAAGTGGAAATATGATGATGCTTGCTATGCATAATGTACCTGCGATTTAGTTTCAGATAAATGAAGGATAATATTTCATTGTACTTATGATGCATTTATCATTTGCATGGTGAGTGGTTATTGGTTTCTCTTTGCATTTTCTTTGATTTAATGTTTTAGTTCCCTATAGCTTTTAGTAGTTTATCTTTTTCTTCGACTTATTTCATCTGTCTTGTTCTAAGACAAGGGTTCAATCTTGTACACCCCTTCAAAGCCCTACTCAATACATGGATCAAGAATGCATACATAAACTTCTCTGGTGTCTGGATGTTTATGTTTTTACATTGGTTTGTTTTTGTTAATATTTTTGTGTTACTATATTGGATTAAAATACTTCTGTATGAGTTGCAAATCCTTTTTGTTTTTTGAAATGTTGCTATTATTTTACCTTATAAAATAGTTCATATGGTATGCCATCTGGCCTGATTTATGTGATAAACAATAGTTTTCTTGCCATGATGATAGCCACACACTCTGCTAGAACGTCATCTGTTAACTGCAAAAGCTGAATTGATGAACCAAGATATGCCATCTGCAGTAAAGCCCACAGGTAGAACATAGTGGAGATATCAGATTTACATATGCAGAAATGTAGATAGAGGTAGGAGCGATAAAAGTACTTCGTATTCATTCAACACAAACTTTTCTTTACATCCAAATTACATGGGAGATGAGAGAGAGGGGTTTGGACTTTTCAATTATTACTAAAGTACCTGTAAATAATTCTGTTTGGAGTCTTGCTAGGCTGGGACCTTAACTGGATTATTATTATTATTATTATCATCAAGTTACTATTGACCTAAATGCATAAAATAAATAATCACACTGACATTCCCTTTTAAATGGTCATTCTGGAAAATGCACCAAGCTTATCTCAAAATTTGACAAATTTATCTCAACCAAGTGGCATGGTGAGAATGTCTTCAGTCTGCTCCTCTGTGGTACAATATTGCAACTCAACTGTTAGTTTTTAGATCGGTTGGTGTCTCAGCTGTGCCTATATGTCTTAGGCCAGCCGATGGACACCTTAAACAGCCCTGATCAGCTTTAGTATCTCAGCCTAAGTTAGACTTAGGCTTGCAGCAAAAATTCATCTTTGAGTGGAATGTGGGGCCCAAGGAGATAGGGCACACCTTTGAAGGTGGCTGCTAGTGGAGCGTGGGACCCTGTTCAAAGGGAGGCGCACCACCTAGTGGAGAGTGGGGTCCAGCAGCCCCAATCTCAGCCATTGAGGCCCAAGGCTGGGAACACATCTCAATGAGAACGGGGGGCTGCTAGGGAGATAAAAGGAGGCTGAGGGTGAGAGGACAACACACATTCCTCATTTGTGAGTTGAGCAAGTGAGGAGCTGAAGGAGGGTGCTTGGCTGAGGGCATTGTTGGCAGAGAAAGAGGGCAGAGTTGGAGCTTTGGCTGAGGCATTTTCTGCAGACAAAGAGCAGGTCTAGCAGCAAGCTCAACAACAGCAAACAGAGCAGCAGGAGGCAGGCCATAAACAGCTGAGGAAGAAGGCCGTACAGGCTGTATGGCGCACCAGCAGAAGGACAGAACTGTCCCAGGCCAAACAGGCTGATTCTAGGGCTGATTCAGCGTGTTTTGTGCAGTTCGTACAGGTCCTTTCTTGGGCTGAACCTGCTGGGCATTTTAGCTTGGGCTGTACAGCTACTAGAGGACAAAAATTTCTGTAAGAAATTTCAGAAAATTTTCTGGTGTATTTTTTGTAGCTGTAACTCATTTCTCTAGAGCCAATAAAGCCCCTCCTTTGCTGGTTTTCCCCACACTGGGGTTTCCATGATACTTCCTGTGTTCTCCAATTTATGTGTGTGATTTCTGTGTATGCTTCTGCTGTTAAATTCTGATTTATAACTCAGCTGTAGGTAATTTGCATGCTTTCAGATTTTATATCAGCAAACATAATTTCTGCTTTTTAGTGAATCATTGGCAATTATTTCAGTAACTAAGTTATAGGTAAAAATCAAGATCAACTTCTCCATTTTCTGCAAGCTACAGGATGTAATGTCAATGTACCTCTACATGTTTGGCGTGCTCATGAAAGATTGTGTTTCTTGCACATTTTAAAACACCTTGATTGATAGAAGGAAATGTTGGCCTAGTTTGATTAATGATCAGTCTGTATATCTGCAATTATTCCCCTAAGACAAGCTTCTTCACATGCTCCCGTTATAATTGCTGCCCTGTACTCTGCCTCGGTAGAAGAAAGTAAAACATGTTTCTTGCTAATCCACATGTTCCAAGACCGACGATAGATCCTGCTCAATCAGAATCTGAATAGCCATCCAACTGAAAGTTCCATTTCTGCTATACAATATTCCAAAATCTATTGTACCTTTTGCATATCACAAAATCAATTTTATTGCTTTGCAACATTCTGCTTAGGGATTTGTCATGAACTTGGATATGTAGCTGACTGCAAAACTGAGATCAGGCCTAGTGACTGTATGGTAAATCTAACTCCCCACTAGCAGTCTGTATACTGACTCATTTGTGATTTTGAGTTTGTTTGGGTTGAATGTTTCAGCCCATTCTCGATACGTGTAGATGAAATTTTATAATCAGCAATTCTGAACCTGTCGAACAGAGCTTTTGCATACTTCGTTTGTGAAACAAAAACACATCTGTCAGTCTGCCAAACTTCTACACCTAAACAATAATGTAGGCGGCCTAAGTCTGTCATGTTAAAAGAGGAACAGAATTAAGATTTTATTTTTGTAATTGCTCCAACCTTAATACTTGATGATGATATCATCTAAATATATCGCCAAAATCATCAAATCACTATCCTCAATGTTGACATAGAGATTAGGGTCAAAAGGGATTCCTACGAATCCATTCTCTCAAATGTTTGTCAATTTTGCCGTGCCAATCTCTAGGAGCCTGCTTCATATTGTTGAGAGCCTTGAGCAGTGTGCAGACGGTGTTCCTGTCCTGAAACCTGAAATCCCTGAGGGTGGCACTGTTGAATTAAAATTAATAAAGTACCTAGGACAAGTGTTTCTCATCACTTAGGCACCTAGGGGTGAGAAAGTGCCCAATGTCCCTAGTGCATTAATTTCATGTGAGGTGAAATTAAAAGTGACTTTATGAAGTTAAGTGAAGTGGGTGAATGAAGAGACATCTCATCTCAGCCATCCATCTAATCTATCCTCCACCGTCAGATTAGAAAACCCTTCACCTTCCCTCATGAGGTCGAATTAGGAAAATTGCACACCTATTCTTGGTATTTTTCATGTGATTTGGAGAGAGTAAGAGAGAGAGAGAAGTTGAGCTGAAGCAGAGAGGACATTTTTCTGAAGGTGGCATGGATTTCAAGACAAAGCTACAACACATAAATTGAGGAGTAAGGTACAACACTGTTCTGGGATGTACTGTACGGATTTGTGGAAGCCGTATTGCTGTATTTCTGGCACCAAAATCGAGGAGAGGTTGCAGTATTAGTTTATGGAGAGTTGGCAGGCTTTCCAAGGCTGCTGTACTGTACTTTCAGGGACAGAACATGAGTTTACTGTTCTGGCACGATTTTTGAGGGAAACTGTACAGCCAAGGGCACAAGAATTGAGGAGCAGACCTGTGCATTTTGTACAGGAAATTCTGGCACAAATTTCGAGGAGTCTCTAGCTCAGATTTTGAGGAAACTTGGCACGGGTTTTTGTTAAGAAAATTAGTAAGGAAAGGTCAAAGTGAGACTTTAAGTTGGGTCAATGAAAGAATAAGTCCCAATCATTAATCTTGTAAAAGATCCAATGGCTGGGATCTTCCACGAAGTTGAGGGCCCACACACAAACCCTAAGCTAAGTGAAAAGGAAAAAGGTAAGTTGCCCAGCAGTTTTTGTCATTCGAACATGAGAGGAGGTGCGCAGGGGCACACACAACATAGTGGGCAGACTAGCCTGTGCGGCCCTGGGCAACCTGCATCTGGCATAAGAAATTAGTGGTTGCCTTTGCATATGGTTCAACACAGGTACACAGATCAAGCAGGGTCATAGATACTTAGTGTCACTCCAAGACTGCAGACAAAGGGAAAGTAAGAGCTATATCGGGTGGAGAAAGAAGAGCCCGATCCATATGAGTGCGTATAAGCTACAGGTGTACGGTATTCCATTGTAATGACAGGGCTGTAAGAAGTCTGCGATTGTTCTTTTGTAATTTTTCTGCTGAGACAAATAAAATGTTTATTACCTCTCTCATTTCTGTTTTGTTTTGAGCAACCTTTATGTTCTATGAAGAATGTGTATATCCTTTTAGTTAGTATTTACATGGTATCAGAGCACAGGTTAAATAGAACAATTCTCCTCAAACGAAATGGCAGAGGAAGTGTGTACGGCCTTCTTGTCTTCCACCCAAACCAGTGAGGTCTGGTATATAGACAGTGGAGCGTCCAGTCACATGACTGGCCACAAGCATTACTTCAACACCCTGAGTGAAAAGGAATTTGGGTTTGAAATCCTACTTGATGATGGCTATGCCTATCATCCAAAGGGAGTCGAAATTGTAAGGTTTGAGAGGGAGTCTGGCAAGCCTCTCTACCTATCAGGTGTCCTTTATGTTCTTGGGCTGAAGAAGAATCTGGTCTCAGTATTAGCCCTAGAAGACACGGGTTATGGGGTCTTCTTCAAGGATTGAAGGGCCTACATCAAGCCCAGAGGGTTGAGCAAGGGATCTAAACAAGTCATTAGAGTAAGAAAGGACAAGCTGTATAAATTACAATGACTCCCACTATGCTCTACCAAGCAACAACAACACCAGAGACTGTGAGCTATTGCACAGGCGTGTAGCTCACCTCGGACATGGTGCTCTCAGAATTCTTGGTAAGATTGTGACAAGGATGCCTTCATTCACTACAAAACACCATGAAGTATTTAAAGGGTGTGTTCTAGGCAAGTATGTAAGAGCACCTTTCCCCAAGAGTGATTCGAGGTCCAAGGGCATTCTGGACCTATTTCACACTGATATTTGTGGTCCCATGTCCTTATTATCCATAGGAGGGAAGTTTAGATACTACATCACATTCATAGATGACTTCTCCAGAAAGACCTGGATTTACTTCTTGACAAGAAAAACCTCAGAAGAGGTACTCAAGAAATTTCAAGAATTCAAAGCCCTTGTTGAAACTCAGACAGGAAAGAGGATAAGAGCCCTCGGGTCTGATAATGGGGGAGAATACACCTCGTATGCCTTCAAGAGGTTTTGTGTTGAGGCTGGAATCAAAAGAGAACTAACAGTCCCTTATACCCCTCAACATAATGGGGTCTCAGAGAGGAAGAATAAATCCATTGTTGGTGCAGCAAAAGCAATGCTGCATGATCAGAGTCTTCCTAAGTTTCTCTGTGCAAAGGCTTGCAACACTGCGGTTTATCTTCAAAACGTAAGTCCTCACAAAGTACTGGGAAATGTGACTTCGGAAGAGGCGTTTACCGAAAGGAAACCAGATATTAGTCATCTCAGGATCTTTGGGTGTATTGCCTACTGCCATATCCTTGTTGAGAAAAGGACGAAGCTCGATCCTACATCTGAGAAGGGGTTTTTGGTTGAGTACAGTGAAACCTCCAAAGCCTACATAATATACATTCCCACCACCAGGAAAACTGTCCTACGCAGAGACGTAAAGTTTGAAGAAGAAAGAACCCTCTGAAATTCATATAAAGACAAGGACATCTTGGAAACTGAAGCCCCCAGTCAAGAGGAGAAGACCTCATCAGAAGGGGCAGATCTTCCCACAATGTAACACCAAGAGGAAGAAGAATTGGCTACCTCCAGGAAAAGGAAACCAAAATGGGCCGAGCAACTGCCGAAGGAAGCAAATGAATAAATAGAGTTGCCAAAAACTTCAGTCAGAACAAGTGTACCTCCCCAGAGGTATTCAGGGTATGCTGTCCTCATGAGTAGTATGAATCAGAACCAACCTGCTTTGAAGAAGCTATTGGAAGGAAGCCCTGGAGGGATTCCATGGTGGAAGAATATGTCTCCATAATAAAGCATAATGTGTGGGAAATTGTATCGAGACCCCTGAACAAATCTGTGGTCAGCTCCAAGTGGATATACAAAATAAAACATGTAGCGGATGGAAGCATTGACAAGCACAAGGCCAGATTTGTTGCTTGGGGCTTCTCTAAAAAAGGAGTGGATTATGAAGAGACTTTCGCCCCAGTAGCCTGATACACTTCCATTCGTACAATCATCTCTATTGCCACTCAGATGGGGTGGAGAATACATCAAATGGACGTTGTTAAGACTGCATTTCTCAATGGGAACATTGAAGAGGAGGTCTATTCGGAACAACCAAGGGGTTTTGAGGTTCACAATAGAGCAAGCCATGTTTGTCGTCTAAAGAAGGCCCTGTATGGACTCAAACATGCACCTAGAGCGTGGTAATCCAGGATTGATAGTTTTTTGCGAAGTATTGGATTTATCAAGAGTGATGTCGACCCAAATCTATACCTCCTTATAAAAGGAGAGGACATCCTCATTCTTGTACTATATGTGGACGATCTCTTTCTCACAGGGGAAGAAACTTTAATAGCAGCTTTCATGCAAGATTTGGCTAAAGAGTTTGAAATGAAGGACCTAGGATTAATGCGCTACTTTCTTGGGCTTGAGATCTAGCAGCAAGAGGGTGAGACTTTCCTAGGCCAC
This sequence comes from Picea sitchensis, assembly GCA_010110895.2. Lineage (NCBI taxonomy): Eukaryota > Viridiplantae > Streptophyta > Pinopsida > Pinales > Pinaceae > Picea > Picea sitchensis. The sequence continues at coordinate 494,621 of SNQJ01S0013937.1, forward strand.
GGAAAGTATGCAATTGAGATCCTCAAAAGATTTGGGATGGAGGATTGCAAACCCATGACCACCCCAACGATTACTAATCTCAATAAATTAAATTCATCCGAGTTAGGCAAGATGAATCCTACCATCTACAAACAATTGATTGGATGCTTTATGTATTTGACTAATACTAGGCCTAATATATGTTTCGCTGTCAACACTCTCAGTCAATATATGGTAGATCCAAGGAAAATACATTGGGTTGCAGCAAAACACATCTTGAGGTATCTGAATAGCACAACATAATTTGGCCTTTAATACCTACAGGGAGATCAAGTCAATCTGGTGGGCTATTCTGATCGACTTTCCCATAAGAAAGAACATCAACCAGAAGACATTGTTTTTCCCCTCACTGGTTTCCCCTTGTGGGTTTTTCCAGGTTCAAAGTTAGACCAAAAATATCTGAGTATTAATTTTCTGGGTGTGTTTATTTCTGAGTTATTGTTGTAGCAGACTTCATGTGTTTTTTGTTCATGATCATTTAATTTTTTGCTTACTAATTTGCAACCAGAATTTGCAATGTGGGTTGGGCATTAAACTATGAGTCTCAGCGAGACTTCAAACCGGGTTGGGGTCTGAAATTTCTACATGGTATCAGAGCTTAAGGTGTGAAAAGAGCAGAAATATATCAGCCACAAATTGCAGGGATTTTGTTGAGAAGAGGAGGTACTTCACCGGGCAGAAAATTGTGGGCTTGTGTTTCAGTTGAGAGGGTCAATGGTCACCAGTTTGAGGGTTGAGGACAAGTTGGATGCGAATTTCAGCTTATGGAATGAGAGGATTGTGTTGCTTTTGTAGGAGTGTGAGTTGCGGGATATTGTGGAGAACTCACAAGTGAATCCTGTGATGGTGCCTATGGATGCTACTCTTTTGGAAGCCTACACCAAAAAGAACATAAAGGCCAAAAGAATTATCCTTGATGCCATTAAGGACCATGTGATTCCACATGTGACCGAGAAGACCAATGCTTATGAGATTTGGGAATCCTTAACCAAACTATACCAGAGTTCCAATGAAAATCGAAAAATGGTATTGAGGGAGAAACTGAAGAGCATTAAAATGACCAAGACTGAAAATGTTTCCACCTATCTTACTTACCAAGCTTACTCAGACAGGGGGTGGACTCGGTGTTGTTGGGAAGGTTGTTGCTGACAATGAACTTGTGTGGTTTGCTTTGAATGGGGTAACCAAGCAATGGGCTGTCTTTGTGGAGGGAATTGTGGCAAAGTGAAAATCTTCCCAAGTGGGACAGTCTTTGGGATGACTTCATTAAGGAGGAAACTCGAAGAGGCTATGTGCAGGGGAGTTCATCTACATGTAATGAAGAGGAGACTGTGGCACTTGAAGCTAAAGGCAAGAACAAGTCCAAGAAATATTCCAAGGGAAGGAACAAGCAAAAAGGTGAAGGGAAGAAAGACATGAGCAAAGTCAAGTGCTTTGCTTGTCATAAGTTTGGGCATTATGCTGGACAGTGTCATAACAAGAAGAAGCAGGTTGCAGCTTCAGCTGATGTGGAGGAGTTTACCCATAGGTTCGAGAAGGAGTATTCATTATTGTCGTGTCTTTCCTCTAGAGTATCATCTACCAGTATTTGGTACACTGACAGTGGTGCCTCCCGCCATATGACAGGTGTTCATGAGTACTTCATTGATCTTACAAAGATTGGATATCTTGAGGTGGTGCTTGGAGATGATTCAGTGGTCAAGGCAATTGGTAGTGGGATAGTATCATTTCAGAGGGAGTCTCTACCTCCAATGTTGTTGAGGGATGTCCTATATGTTCTAGGCTTGAAGAAGAACTTGGTGTCAGTTTCCACTATTGAAGATGGGGGATATGAGGTATTGTTCCGTGATGGGCATGTGCTCTTGTATCCTAAGTGATCCAATATCACTTTGGCCAAAGTGATTTGGATCTAGCATGAGAAGCTGTACAAGTTCATGTTTCAGCTTGTTAGAGCATTGATGCATAGTACCAACAACAATGACCTTTGTGACTTATGGCATAAGAGGATGGCCCATTTGAGCCATGGGGCTCTTAGGATCTTGAGAGAGATTGTGACTAGAGTGCCAGAGTTCAGTATAGAGCACCAAGAGGTGTGCAAGGGGTGTGCTCTTGTGAAGTACGCCAAGACTGCTTTTGCAAGTAGTGACAACAGAATAGAAGGTATTCTCGATCTGATTCATACTGATGTATGTGGTCCGATGTTTTCTACTTCCTTGAATGT